>JAJKFI010000049.1:5227269-5302221 GCA_029204185.1 Lerista edwardsae | reverse complement strand
TTGGACTTTGATTTCTTGGCTTTTCTAGCAATGCATTTGCACGAGAGATACCTTTTTGATTTGAAAAGCATTGGAAATATTCACTGATCTTTCGTGCTTCAATCATAGAAAAGGCTCAAAAAGAATATCTGTGCAATCAGATGAGGTTGACTTCAAAAGCATCTGATTAGTCCACTTTGCATCAACCCTTTTGACATTTGATATTTGTATAGAGGGAATTAAACTATTTTCCTTGCTTGGTTAGGCAAGAATAAAAAAGAACGAATTCTGTGCCTTCACTGCAGGGTTTCTGTCTGAACCTTTTTTTTTAGAATTAGCTTTCTCTTTTATGGCACCTGGTGAGTCTCTTCCCAGCAGCCATTTGCTTTTAGACTGCCAGGCTGACTAACAAGGCATTTTTATAAATGACTGACTTCTGGTTCATAGCCTCTGCCAGCATGACTCTGCTGGGTCCCTCTGGGTGGGTGGTGAAATGAATTCTCCTGAAGGCTTCCTTGATTATTTATAACAGTTCTGCTATTTTCTGTAACAGCTTTGTTTGACATTTTTATGCAAATGACCCTGACTTTATAGAAGGTTGAATATAGAATCACCTATTCTGATGAAAGGGAAACATGACACTTTTTATTATCATTCTCTGGTGAGAATTTGTGCAACCTAAAACTAGGTCATGCATGGATTTTTTCCCCAATTTATTTATGTAGATATCCATCTCATCCATACAACCCCTTTTCTCTCTGGAAACATTTTTTCATGTTTTCCTCTCAGTACACTCCTAAGCACGTACATACTGGTGAACAAGCCCCACTGAACTCAATGGTAATTATTTCTGAATAAACATGTTTAGGGTTACCTTGTTACAGCTGAATCCTATGGTGCCTGGGTGCCAGTAGGAGCAGCGGTAGCCAAATGGCTACTGCTGTATCCTGTGGGCTCTGTGGCAGCCATAGGAACCACCTCAGAGGAAGGAGACATTCTTCCCCCTTCCACCAAGTTGGGGTGCAGGCCCACCTATGGGTTTCCTCAAGTCTGTGCCAGCTGTTTTGCTGGCCCAGACTTGAGGGCCTCCATGTTGGGCTGCAAGGCCTAATACAGAGATCAGGATCTGGTGGTGGAGTTCACCGCAGGTCCCACCCCCACTTTGCCTGCCCCCCACCCAGTTCCACCTTCCCCACCTGCCCAGAAAGCATGCACTGCCGGCACTGATGTTCCTTACCATCTATCAACTCCGCATGGGCACTGAGGACTGGTGCCACTGGTAACGGAAGTGCCTTCCAGCACTTTTGTGACACCAGCGCCAATGCTGGTGATGATAGGCTTGGGCTCTTAATCTGCCAGAACGGCTTCCTGATGTTGGGTTGTGTGAGAAACTACCAAACTTACTTCCAGTTATGTGCATGAGCTCCATGTGCTCCTTAGAAAGCCCACATAGGGTTTTGGTTCACGGTGTGTCTGGAGGCTGAAAGAAAGGCCTGTTCATAATACCCCCTCCGCAACCCCATTTATTTCAGCTTTACCTGTGTCAACTGACAGATTAATTACTGATCATCTTGAACTGTGTTCTTCAAGCTATGAGTCCCAGTGGGGTGACAAAGCCTCATTTGGGAAGTTGCAGCAAACTTTCAAGGCCTGTGCAAAATAGGGCTTGAATCCAAAGCAGTAATGATATAATCCTGCGTAGCCTCTTCTCACTGTCTTGCCCCACAGCTCCTAAGGCCAGCCCAGCTCAGGCTGCTACCTCAGAGCGTTCTTGTGAAGTCCCAAGAGATAGGGGGGAAAGGGCCAAGCGAGGACTGGGGTGAGCAGATCGAGTCCTGGAAAAGGGTGGTTCCCCAATCCCATCTTTGCCTGCTTGTTTATTGGGGTTGTGGCACAAAAATGGTTGAAGTCCACTGATCTAGAATGCAGCGTACTTATGACAGACTTTACCAAGGCTGCTTTGTGATTTATTTCTCCTCTTTTTTCCTTCCTCAATAATTGATACATTAGCAGAAATTAGTTGATTAAATTTGGCTCAGTGGTTTCTGTGGGAGTTGTATGTGGTGCTGCTTGTTCCAGGCAAGGAACATGATGATGTACTCATGATGAAAACACTGAGAGCCAGAGCCTAAGCATGTCTACTCAGAAGTAAGTTCCATTACAGTTAATGGGGCTTACTCCTAGGTAAGTGTGGCTAGGATTGTAGCCTTGGAGTGGTGAAAGACTTGCTAAAGTCAAGTGCTTTCAGGAGCTGGCCTGAAAGATTTACTCACCTCCTGCCTGCAGAATAGCCATAAATAGGAATGTGCCATTCTTTACATACCTTGTAATTCTCTCTCTCTTCTCCCTCCACCCCCATTTCTGAAATGGCTTCTGTTTCTATAGCTGCAATGGAGCAAGAACTAATTTGAGATATCATAGTGGTGTTTGGGGTTTAATTTTACCAACGTGGACGTGATGATAAATGTACTAAATATCACGTGATAGGATCATATTCCCGTATCCACTGGTTACAAAAATAGCTCTTACCTCATTCCCTGTGTAGCTTATTATAGCAAAAGATGCCTGTGTTTCCTTAGAAAGCAAGTACCTTGTTTTTTATAGCTTTTAAATAACAGCTGAGAGAATGTTGTGCTCTGTTTCTTTTCTGTTGGAAAGATTATACAATGGGATTCCACCCTCCACAGGATCCACATTCATGGATTTGACTCACTGCAGATGCTGGGGTCCCTGTTTCAATGTCTTTAAATAAAGTGTGAAAATCGGGGTTTCCGTGCCAATTCCAAGCCTCTTGGGGCTAAAAATAGCACTAAAGACCCACTAAAGACCTTGGATCTCCCAATGTCACCCCAGGATGTGCATGTATTAGAGCTATAGTGCATTCAGCTGCTAGATGGGGCTGAATGAAATTGAATAATTACATTGTAATGGAATAATTGCCAGCTGGTCTGAGTTTCCTCCAC
This sequence comes from Lerista edwardsae, assembly GCA_029204185.1. NCBI lineage: Eukaryota > Metazoa > Chordata > Lepidosauria > Squamata > Scincidae > Lerista > Lerista edwardsae. The sequence continues at coordinate 5,299,279 of JAJKFI010000049.1, read as the reverse complement.
CAGAGATGACCCAATAGGCGAGGAGAGAATTAGGGGGAGGTTTAAACAGGCACTGAGAATTAGAGGAGGTTTCAGAAAGGGTGGGGAGTTGTGAGGGTGAGAAGTTAGAAGAGAAATTACCTATCCTTTGTCTGCTGGATAGATTACAGTATAATGTCAAGGAGGCCAGGCCACACGTTTTCCGGAGGAAAAAGGAAAAATACAGCCAAAATGTGCCTCTAGGTCAGGGGTAGGCAACCTTAAACACTCCAAGAGCCATTTGGACCCGTTTTCTGGAGAAAAGAAAACCTCGGGAGCCACAAAACCCTTTTGACATCTAAAATGAAGATAATACTGCATATATAGTTTTTTTTTACCTTTATGCTATGTATAAAAAAACTATAGGGAGTGGCAACAGGATGCAAGCATTTTGTTGTCTCATGCCTCCCTGGGGCACCTGTGGGCCGCTGTGAGATACAGGAAGCTGGACTAGATGGGCCTTTGGCCTGATCCAGCAGGGCTCTTCTTATGTTCTTATGAGCGATTGTGGCTGAAAATCGGGTCTTGACATTCGTCATTCGCTGTCTCCAGCTTTCTTTCTCTCCCACCCCCAACCCTGCTGCCAGTCCTCCACAGCCTTCCGATCGCGCGTAAAAAAACGAACGGCAGAACAAAAACCAGCCACCACGCTGCACCTTGCAGGGCAACGCTGCGGATCGCCCGCTTGCAAAGAGCACATGCGACAAGCAGCAGCAGGATGGGCGGGCAGGGCAGACCCCAGAGCCGAGCCGAACCACTGCCCGTGCCACTGCTGCCACTATGGGGTGTGTTGTTGTTTTTTCAAAACGGTGGAGGATTTTTTATTTTTAGGTTTACAAAAGGGGGATTCCAGGCTCGTGCACAGGAACTTTTGCAACTTGCACGCCATCGATGCAAACAATCCCTCCACGTTGCAGAAAGAGGGACCAGGCAAAAGATTCTGGAAAACGGGCGGGGGACACACACACACAACTGCGAGACCCGGCGCGTTCCGTGCTTGTAAGCGGGAGCTGCCCCAATGCGTGCAAAATCAGGGGCAACTTTGCAACCCAACCGAGAGCGAGCCAGAAAGTTTTCCCCACCGGCTCTCTGCTGCACGCCGCCAACCCCCGCCACGCTCCGTCCCAGCTCTGCGTGTGAAGCAATGCAAACACATGGAACATTCAACACAAAAAGCCACGCACCCTTCCAGCCGGCGAATCAGCTCTGGAGCTTCGCGGGTTGCCTTCTGCACAAGGCTATCCACAGACCGAGCGGGAGCCCAGTCGCCGCCACCGCCAGCATGCTCTCCCCGCTTCCCGGAGCAGCGTGCAGCGCGGGACTGGTGCCAAGCGGAGAGGCGCTCTCGGTAGCAGCTCCCGGTTCGGGGGGCTCGGAAGGAAGGGGAGAAAAGGAGGCAATTCCCAACCTGCAGCCCTGAGCACAGTGCAGCCTACCGGGAGGGAGAGCGAGCCTACGGTCGCAGCCAATGCTGGGCGCCTCCTTTGCTACTTTCACCTGGACTCCGGAGCCGCAGCAGATGGCTAAAAGAGCCACATGTGGCTCCAAAATCATAGGTTGCTGACCCCAGCTCTAGGTTGTCAGGGAATGTAGCTCCTCCAGAGGTGAGGGTGGCTTACTGAGGGGGGGAGGGGCTCCCCAGTGGGGGAAAACCTCACAAAAACGGATACAGAGCTAGGAGAATCTGGTGGGAAACTTCTAGATCTAGAAAAGACTCCCCATGTGGCCTGGCCCCTAGGCAGTTAAGCTCCATGTATTGTTCAGGAACATTTGTGCTTGCAGGAGAGGTTATGAAGGAGGTGGAGGGCCCGAATGTGAAGACTGTAGAGCAGAGGTGGTCAAATGTGCTTCAACAGATGTTCAAGAGCTGCAATATTTCAGCAGCATTTAAGTTCTTAACTATATTTACTTGCCATGAATGTTAAAAAGTTTTCATTCAGTGGAATCTAGGTTTATACCCAGTAAATAATCAGCAAGCTTGAAAACTTCTTATTTACTTTTTTATATTGTGATGCAAGAAGTAGCTCAGTCAACGTATTTCTGAAAATTATATGTAATGTCAAAGAGCTGTATGTGGTTCGCAAGCCATGGTTTGGCCACCCCTGCCTTGAACCATGTCAGCTAAAGAAGATTGAAACACTTGTGTGTGGTACATAGCTCTCCTAGAGATAATGACCTACTGGCCTCCATTATCCAGACAATTGGTCAAACCTGATACCGTCTATGCTCCTTGGTAGCTCTTTATAGTGTGAAATAAGTGTGAATACTCTATTCGCATAGAGTATTTAGCCCATACTCTTGGAAGGACACGTTGGCTAAATATATGTACATATTTATACCCTTGTAAGGGACATGGTGGCTCAGTGGATTAAACTGCTGCTGCTGGGCTTTCTGACCAGAAGTTTGGGAGTTCAAGACTGCGCCATGGAGTGAGCTCCTGTAGTTTGTCCCAGCTCCTGCCAACCTAGCAGTTCAAAAGCATGTAAAAATGCAAGTAGATAAATCGGTACCACTTCGGTGGGAAGTTAACGGCGTCCCGTGCACTACGGCATATAGTCATGCCAGCCACATGACCACGGAAGCTCGTCCTCAGACAAATGCCGGCTCTACAGGCTTAGAAACTGAGATGAGCACCGCCCCCTACAGTTGGTCACAACTAGACCATTTGGTTGTGAGGAAACCTTTATCTTATTTACCTGATACCAGGGTATAAATATTTACCTGATAGGAGATATGGTGGTGCTATGGGTTAAACCATTGAGCTGTTGAGCTTGCTGACCAGAAGGTTGGCAGTTTGAGACCACATGACAGAATGAGCACCCGTCCCTTGTCCCAACTCCTGCCAACCTAATAATTTGAAAGCACATTAAAAAAATTGAGTAGATAAATAGGTACCACTTTGGTGGGAAGGTAACAACATTCCGTCTTCCTCAGCGTGTAGTCATGCTGGCCACATGTCCCCGGACAAACGCTGGCTCTTTGGTTTAGAAACAGAGATGAGCACTGCTCCTAGAGTCGGTCATGACTAGACCATTCAGTCGCAGAGAAACCTTTACCTTTATTTACCTGATAACCTTCATTTCCTATGGTTGTGTAATATATTTCTGTGACAAAATTGGACGTGATCTCTTTGTTAATTTATGTATTTATTTTAACCTGTGTCTCTTGTCAGGGAAAATATAAAGAGAGGGGGGGAAATACTTTCCATACTAACATTTCAGGTTTTGTTTTCTGTCCAAGGTTTTTTACCCTAGCAAAGATGGTACTAAAATCCCGATGTTCATTGTCCACAAGAAAGGAATCAAATTGGATGGGTCTCTTCCTGCATTCCTTTATGGATATGGTGGCTTCAACATTTCTATAACGCCAAGCTACAGGTAAGCAGACTCTTGGGGCCATGAAATATTGGAAAATTTGTCAAAATAGAATGCTGTGCTGATAAGCTTATAATGAGATATAGCATACTTATGGTTCATCTCAAACAATGCAGGGCATCTCAAGCAATTCCGATTAACAGCCACCCAAAGTAGGCGATGCAATTTGCTAATAAAATAACTAGTTTTTTCCACTTCTCTTGCCATCGCCTTTCTGCCTTTGAAGGTTTTCCTAGCCTAAACCTTAAGTTCCCTTGTGTAGATACTAGTCTGTTTTACTGCTATAGAAGAAAGAATTCATGGACTATCATCTCATCTCACTTTTCTTACCCAGATAGTCTTTGTGATCTGAAACATGGTGAGGCTAACTCACTCACTTAATAAGCTATATGTAACAGTACCTCAAAGTGCAGAAATCTCAAAAGTAATTAAGGACTTTTGAAAAGTCCAGCTTTGAAAGAGACAGCTTTAAACCTTCAGAAAACTAGCAAGTTAGTGCTGTAAACTGACCAAATATGTTCTCCCCTGCTCCACAGACGTAAGCTTAAATCTGAATAATTGAATCGGCATTGTTTTGAGCTAGGGTTTTGTAAAGAATGCCTACCATGTTCTGTCAAAGTATGAAATAAGCTTATTTCATTCTTACATATTTTACATTAAAATACAGATTTTAATACAATACCTAGGTATTCTATAGAATGTCTACCATGTTTTTGGCATCATATTCTGTACAATACCTTAGTTTCACACAATGCTGGAAACAAACTCAGTAACCTGAAAAATACCTAGGAAATGTGTGCACATGATTTTTTTTATACATTAAGTTTTGGATATGCTATAGAATACCTAAGCATTTTTCATCCATGCCTCAGTTTCACACAATGCCTGTAACAGAAATATTCCTCTTAATGGCTTTAACAGCCCTATCCTACCTAAATCCCCTTTCTCTCCCCCACCCCCACTGATGCATCCACTTCACCAGAGCACATGTTGCACCCTTAAAGGGGGGAACAGACCTGGAGTGTCCTCTGGGTAAGTAAGGGAAACTCTGCTCCCTTGCCCAGAGGTACGCCCTTGTTGTCCTGAGTCTACTGAGTCTACTCAAACCTCTGCTGGGAATTTAGTGGATCTAGAAAGGCATGTTAAGACCAGAAATGGGATAGGATAGCAGCTGTGTCACTGCCGCTGAAACCCCGCCTGCCTGCCCTGGCCTGTCCTGCCCCACCCAGTTCTGCCCACCTTCACCTCCCACCACCACTTGCACTGACTTACCAGCTGAAGAGGTTGTTGCAAGGCTGCTGATGTGCAGCTGCTTGTGACAGTGTCCCAGCTGTGTAAAACATTGTGTTGCTTTACGATAGCCATAAAGGCCCTTGTGCTGCCGGAATGCTAGTTCCAGCAGTGCAAGACCTCTATAGGATTGACCCAAAGGTTTTGTCGCTGTTACCAGTGAACAAAGAATGTCTCCCTGCTGGTGATGTGATTTGAAAACACCTTTCAGATCTATGCAGTAGTACCATCTGCCTATTGTCCATGCCATTTACTTTCAGTTCCCTGTACTCCTTGTCCTTTGTCACCTTGGCTTTTGCAGACAGTATCCATTCTTTTTAAAAGCCTCAGACTTTTAAAAGCAAAATGAACACCCCAGATTTACTTTATTTGCATCATTCTATGTATAGACTATGGGCATTCTTGACACAGAATTTGCTTGTGTTGCATACCTTTTGTTATTGTTGTTGTTTTCCTCTAGTTGACTTGGCAATACAAACAAAAGGGCAAGAAAGAATCAGTCCTCAAGGCGATTGCTCAGTGGTCCCCAATGCAACTATAGAAATGTTTGCTTAGGTTTTAGAAAATTAAAATGCAAACACAGCCCTTGCAGGATTCCAGGAACCTGTAACCAGGAGGAAATTTGCACAACCCAAGGGCTTCCTCTCTACCTGATGTCTGTCCCATTTCTGTTGTCATGTCTCTTCACTAGCTGGTAATCACTCACTCAACCATATGCTTTTGTAGTCAACCTGACAACAGCGCTCAAATGAATGAGTCACTGCTTCAGAAGCAGAGGATAAAATGTCTGTTCTTCGTGATGATAAAGTAGGCTTTGAAACACTTGTATAATATCTCAACTTCAACCCATTCATCACTCAACACAGCTAGATCTGAAAGTATTTTCTTTTTAGCCACAGATATTGCTATATACAGACTGTGTATCAGTAATGTCTGCATACATCAATGTGCCATCAGCTGTCCTTAGTAGGTTTATAGTGAAAGAAATAGGCTGCTCTGTGGCTCATGCCCACAAACCACCATCTTAATGGAGTGGTTCAGACTTGAAGCTTACAGGAGAACATTGAATTCTGACAATGAGTGCAGCTTCTGCGAGACAGAATTGTGTTTGGCAAGAAAACCACTGAGCCCGTTGTTAGAAAGCAAGACTATCAGAGAGCTGAGAATCTGAGTGGGAATAGTGGCCAAACAACCAGGAGGAAAAAACATCCTAGCCATTATTTTTTGATTGCTGATTTCTCCAAAAAGTAATGTTTTCTCATTCCAGTATGTTTATTCCTTTGACTATATGCTTTAGTGAATAGTTTTTGGTCTGGGCTTCAGACCCATCCAAATCTTTGGGTTTTGCCCCAGCTTCATTTTAGATCCATGAGCTCTGCTCACAGACCCACCGAGGCATCAAAATGGGTAGTTAGCAACCTTAAGTGGGAAGAGGGTTCAGGATATAGGGAAGCAGATGACTGGAGGGCAAGGAAAGGGGCAGTTGTTGGAGGAGGAACAGAATGGTCAGTGGGTAGAAAAGTGGGGATCTAGGAATGTTAGGAAAGGAATGGCAGATGTAGCACAGTGACCTGAAATAACTGCTTCCAGTCCCTGCCCAAGAATAAAAGCAGTTAGTAAGAGGAAAAAGATGGCGTAGTTTCTTGCCTTCATATTCCCATTCTATATTATTGCAGTGGCGTACCTGGTGGGGGTACTAGGGGGCCACATGGTCCTGGGCGGCAGAGTGGCCAGGAGCGGCATTCTAAGCACCACCATCCCCGCTGCCACCCCTTAAAACCAAACTAAGCTGGACAGCTTTGTTTGTGGGGTTGGCAAGCCTCTCGCTTGCCTGCTCACCCCTTAAGTGCAAACAAAGCCAGATAGCAAAAAAAAAACCCAGCAGAGGTTACAGTGGGGGTGAAAGTAATTTCAGTGACATGATGACATCACTGCAAGTACTTTTGGGTGGGGGTGGCAGTAGGCTGCTGGATGTGACCTCAGCAGCCCATCCTTTAGCCCCACCTCTGTATAATTATTTCTGGACATCCCACTTTACTCATTAACAGGCTTTCCTCCCCATCATTTTACTTTAGGGTTCACCAGTTCTAACTGTATGCATCTATTAAGAGCCTTCTAAATGGTCAGTGACGCTGACATCTTTGTTGTTAGTTGTATACTTATTGCCTTTGTGTTAGCTTTTATTTGTGTTAATAGAATATTGAATAGTCAGGTTGAAGGCATTAGAGATATTTTATCTCTAGGAATTAGAGATACTTTGTAAGTAGCAAGTAAGAGAATTCTTAGCAGGCACTTCCATTGGCAAGAATCCAGACATCTTTTTTTCCCTCCAAATTATTTTATTAGCATTTGTAAACAACATAAACAGTGGAGACAGGAGGGGGGGAAAGAATGCATGTTTGCAAGTGTAAGTAACTAAAATAGAAACTCGCTTCCCATCCCCCTTCCTCCACCTAACAATTCCCTTGCCTGCCAATATAATTCTTAACAGTCGATTTGTTACATTAGCTGGGCGGATGCTGAAAAGTCACATACAATGCAATCCTATGCATGTTTACTCTGAAATAGGCCTTGCTTCCTAGGAAGTATTTTCAGGATTTCAGCCAAAGAAATACCTTTTGCAAAGAAACACATTAATAACAAAGGGGTGAAGGAAGACCAGGGGAGAGAATGCCTACCGAAAAAAAAGATAATAGAACAATCTATAAAGGAAATATCCTAAAAATGGTTTTAGCTTTTCCCTTTGAGGTTTTGTTTTCTTTTCTCAGGTGGTTCATTCTTTTTCTCAGAGAATGAACCATCACAGGGTCCCTTGTTTTTAAGAGCCTATTAGCCATTGCAATATTTCATTTTCTTCTGAGCAGGAATGTCCAAGGAACAACCCTTTCTAACTTAAGCTTAGAATAGCATGAAAATTTGACCATTTAGGTTTTCATGTGAATGGACCCATATTCCTGCAATCACTATTTCATCACCAGGAAACACACACACTGAAACTATTTACCTATCTTTTTTTCTGTTTTATTACAGTGTATCAAGACTTATTTTCATTCGGAACTTGGGTGGTATTCTAGCTGTGGCTAACATCAGGGGAGGTGGTGAATATGGAGAGACTTGGCACAAAGGTAAGGATTTCATGGTACAAAAACCTCCCCCTACCCTGCTTCAAAAAAAGAGAATTAATTCAATGGCCCTCAGAATTTCTTCTTGCAGATTGAATGTGCTTCTTATAGTTAGGTAACTCATGCTAAACTATTGTCATAGGTCTGAGAATTTGCAGCACCGCCAGGGGAACCGTTTTTGAATATTACCTTAAAAGTCAAAAGAAGGGCATCTTATCTCCCCTGCATCCTTAGCAAAACTAACTTTGAATGGTTTCTGCAGAATTTTTAGTAATTCTGCTTTTCATGTCCCAGATTATTCTTTCATCATTTGTTCTGCATGGTGTAAATGTCACTGCTAGACTTTATAATTTCTAAAAATAGGGGAATAGCCATTATTGTTTTTGTCTAGCAGTCTCGGTTGCATTCTAGTAATGTTAATCAGTTTATGTCTGCATCACTCTTCTTGCATGCCATTTTAAAACTGTTGAGTTTACATTTACTATTTTAATTAGGAAAAAATACTTCTATTGAAAGCTTTTTAAGTGGAAGCTTTTTATATATAATTAAAGTAGCATTGGGGGACACCATCAGAATTGGAAGTGCAGCTGAGCAAAGAGTTACAAGCCCCTTATCCTTCTGCTGCAATATTGTCCCATTTTGGATACATTTTTGCATGCACGCACAAGCCTCCACCATGCAATTTTGTAGGAAAAACAGGGAAGCACACATGACCCTTATGGACTGCAGGCTTTCTTCCGTGTACCTCTCTTTGCTTCGCTTAATATACAGCCTGATGAAGACTATTGGAGAACTCAAAGCTTGCTACTCAAAACATGTTACATCAGTTTGGCCAGTGCTAATAAAAGGTTTTATCAGATTGTGGCTTTTGAATTTTACCGAATGAACCAACATCGCTACCTGCAGTTTTATTTTTTGTACTTTCTGGGATCTGGAGTCTGTTTTGGTCATTAAGAGAACAAATCTGATGGCTTCCAGAAACAGAAAGAAAAAAAAAACATGCATCCTAGTTTCTCTACAGTATGATTGCCTAACTCCCTCTGTAACTAGAAATTAGTCATAGTACTTGAATGACTTTTTAATAAAATTTACCCTTGTGTGAGAGGTCTTTGCCTTTCCTATTTCCTGGGTTAATTTCTGCAATCTGTTAGTATTAGGTGGAAGTCTGTTGTTTGTCAGTTTCATAGACAGCTATTTCTGGTGTTAAGTTTGCTTGCGTTCTGGCCAAAAATTTCATGTAGAGCTACTTCATATTTCCAGTGAAGAACACAGTCGCTTCCTTCTCTCTTCTGCTTCCCTAGTGGTATACATCTTTCAGAACCAATTAAACTAGAAAATGTCATGCCATAGAGAGCATATCCTCTTCATTTGTCTGCATTATTCTTTTTAAATGGTTTTCAATATTTCATATTACTGTATGATGATAGACAATTTGCATGTCAGCTGTAAAGGTGGTAGCAACACTCAGTTAAATACAATAGGCCCGCAGCATGGATTCCAAACCATGGGGGGAGGAGGGTCCTACCTGGACCCTGCAAACCTGTCCAGAAGCTTTTCATGGGCCTGGAGAGACCCCAGACAACCAGCCGTGGCCTCTGTGGGCCTCAGAATGGCCATTAGGGCCAAAAAAAACACTACTTCCTGTTTTCAGGTTTCCTAGAACAGATCCCCTGCCGAAAACGTGGGCCCACTGTAGTTTTAGTCCACTTAAGCATAAACATGCTTTTCCAAAAAATGAAGGATACATTCAAATATTAAAAAATTAAGGACAAGCTGTACTTTTCTTTACTCAAGCTTAACAGTGCAAGACAAAAACCGTACCATCTCAAACAAACAACTAAAAAGCTGCAACCCCACTGCCAAACATCATTCCTGTCCAAATGCTGAAAAAACATCAGATCTTTACAGTTTTCTTGAAAAAGAGACGTATAGGTGTCAGTCAGACAGAACATGTTACAGGATCAACACCAACACCATGAAGGCCCTGCTCCTAGTGGATGAAGCCAAGTTATGTGAGATTTAAGATGTATTCTGTACTAGGCCCAATAATGGTCTCAAAGAGGCTACAGCATTGCTGAGGCTAAGCAGGTATGCACGCTGATAAGCTCCTAGTATGGTAGCCTTCTGGGCACTGAAAAAGGGTAAAAGGATTTATCCTTGAAAGATTTCAGTACATGGGGAGCAAGGATCTTCAAGAGCTGTGAAATCTTCAAATCCAGCTATTCTGGATCTTGGTGTTTATTTTTCGGTTATGCCTACAAAACCAGAACATAGTCATCATTATACCAGCTGAAAAATGCTACATATTTTAATGACCTACCAGCCAGGTCTCTGCTCCAGAATTTCTTCTCATTGTCAAAAACCAAGTTTTTTAAGCATGAGCAAAGTGCATTTTCCTTGTTTCAGGGTTATCTTAGGCAGCAGGCACACTTGTGGGATTAGCAGGACTTGTAAACAACCAAAACCCCACAGACTAGTGGTTGTGTGTGTTTATGTCAAGTTTTGGAGTGAGTTTGTTTTTGTTTTTTATAAAAAGGTGCTCAGTTACCTCTTTGATAGATTTAGGAAGCTGTAGCATCTTTAGAAGTGCCACGAACAAGCTCCTTCTTGTCAATTTTCCATTAAGACAAACCTCAGTTGGAACTGCACGTGGCCGTTTTGTCTGTAGCGCAAAGCTTTTAGTTAGAATTGGTTATTAGGAACATTACCTGTTTTGTTTCCCCCCCCCCAACCCCCGGTCCTCTGCATAGGTATGCATAATTCAGAGCTTCTGAAAGCATTGAAGTTATTGGCAGTCCCGTCTTCTGAATTCTCTGCTGAAAGAGATCTTCATTGTCTTTTGTATTCCTTGGGTGCATAAATTATTAAAATGCTCATGGAACTGAAAATCCATCCCCAGCTCTTATGTCTGTGTGCAGGAACAACTGTTCTGAACCAACAATATCAGAAGTGTGTTTGTGTGTGCGTTCTGAAAGGGTTAACTGAGTTGTTTTCTTCCTTTTTTCATCTAGGTGGTATATTGGCCAACAAGCAAAACTGTTTTGATGACTTTCAATGTGCTGCCGAGTATCTTGTCAAAGAGGGATATACTTCTCCAAAGAAGCTGACAATTAATGGAGGCTCAAATGGGGGCCTCTTAGTGGGTAAGAACAGGCTGCACCTTTCCTGACTTTTATGGCTTATTTGTGTGGAGGTTAAATTATGCAAAGGGAAGGACTCCAGATACTGGATAAAAAGGAAGGGCTGGGAAACAAGGGCCAAATGCATTGACAAATTGACAGCCAGTTAAGACTGACTTTTTTATTACTATTGGTTAATAATTTACTAATTTATTACTAATAATAATAATATGCAGATATGTAGACGATACCACTCTAATGGCAGAAAGTGAGGAAGACCTAAAGAACCTTCTGATGAAGGTGAAAGAGGAAAGTGCCAAAATTGGCTTGAAGCTCAACATTAAAAAAACTAAGATCATGGCCACCACTCCCATCACTTCCTGGCAAATAGAAGGGGAAGAAATGGAAGCAGTGACAGACTTTATTTTCCTGGGCTCCAAGATCACCGCAGATGGTGACTGCAGCCATGAAATTAAAAGACGTTTACTTCTTGGGAGAAAAGCTATGGCGAACCTAGACAACCTAACAAAAAGCCAAGACATCACCCTGCCAACAAAGGTTCACATAGTCAAAGCTATGGTTTTCCCAGTAGCAATGTATGGCTGTGAGAGCTGGACCATAAGAAAGGCAGAATGCCGAAGAATAGATGCTTTTGAATTATGGTGTTGGAGAAGACTCTTGAGAGTCCCCTGGACTGCAAGGAGATCCAATCGGTCAATCCTCCAGGAAGTCAAGCTTGATTGCTCCCTGGAAGGACAAATCCTGAAGCTGAAGCTCAAGTACTTTGGCCACCTCATGAGAAGAGAGGACTCTTTAGAAAAGACCCTCATGCTGGGCAAGATGGAAGGCAAAAGGAGAAGGGGGCGGCAGAGGATGAGATGGTTAGATAGTGTCACCAAAGCGACGAACATGAAATTGGGCGAACTCCGGAAGCTAGTGGAGGACAGGGAGGGCTGGCGTGCTGTGGTCCATGGGGTCGCGAAGAGTCGGACACGACTTAGCGACTCAACAACAACAAGAACAACAATAATAATTAGTTCCCATTGTTGCCTTCTTGGCGCATTCTTTAAGTTTCATGCCCAACTAGGATAACAGCCTTTCTTGTACACCAGTCAGGACTATCACCTATACTCCTCGCATACACAGTGGAAACACAGTATATACACTCCTTGCATACGCATAGTCTCCTAGCAATATCCTGGGATGCTTTGCAGAATGAATTACTACTGCATTCATTAAAACATGGAAATATGCTTCAATTTTCTAGACTGTTCTTGCGTAGCCCATGCCATTTTCCCGGAGCTGAAGCAAAAAAATCTTATTTTATCTCTTTTGACATCTTGGGGAATTTTAAAATAGCAGTTCATGTATTTATAGTAGGCGTTCACACTGCACCACTGCTGTCTCAGAAGGAAAGGCCCAGTGCCATGTTTCCTCAGACTGTGTTCACTGAAGGGGGAAGGGGAAGAAAATGTTTGGCCTCTTCCCAAACACAGTCTCCTTCTAGTATTGTTAATAGAAGGTGACATTGAATACATTCAAAGAGCTCCTTCAGTTGCAATACACACATGTGCACTTTTGTGTCCTCCCCTACCTATCGCAAAAGTGTTGAATGTTGTCACTTGACCAGTAGATTGTGTGGCATCCAACTGCTAGATCCTCCTGAGGTCAAGCATTGCCCAGCACAATGCAGTACTGTGAAGTATGTTTGTGGATTGTGTCCTTTGTTACTGATTCATGGGGCAGTTCTAGGCATGTCTACTTGGACGTACGGCCCATCAAACACAATGGGACTTACTCCCGTTGAAGTGCGTATAGAATTGCTGCCTCAGTCCTGGAGCTGATCGAATGCATGTTTACACTTTTGCCTGTGGCTGGCCGCTAGTGTGAATGTGCTTTCATTTTCGGGTCACTGCGTTCGTCTTCTTTCAATGTTAATATTTTGTTTGTTTAATGAAGTAATACCCTGACTTTCCACCCTCATTTGTGGGTGCCCAAGATGGTAAGTGATATTTCAAATAATAAATACAAGTGTGGGGGCCCCGCCTCCAAGCCCAACCGGACTCCAGCTCCGGCCAGGTCCAAAAGCAGTCTGAAGCCCGCCGTGGCCACTCGCATCCACCTGCGCTCTGTGTGGTCTTCAGAATGCCTCCGGACTGACCGGAGCTCAGCTTCGGGGTGTGTGGAAAACCACGGATTTGAATATTTGCGGTTTTTCTTCTTCGCGGGGGTTCCTAGAATGGAACCCCTGCAGAAAATCAGGGCCCACTGTATAAAGCCTGGTTAAAATTAGAAATGTACAAGATATAAAATTGTATGTTTAGAAGTAACAGAATTAAAACAGCCACCAGCATAAAAGGAACCCCCTTTTATAAAGCACACGTAAAACCATCTTTCTAAAAATGAGAATTATCCACATATTTCAGTAGGTTTCAAATGGATGACTTGATAACCTATTGCTTTGCATGTATTTTATCTTATATTTCGTGTCACTCGTCAATAAACTGATCTCTCCAGCGGAAACTAATTAGCTTCTTCTGGGATCAGGTTCCCAGAAGCCTTGTTCAATTCATTCCTTTCGCAAAAAAAAATACTGTGTTGACAGGCACTGGACCACAGCTCAGTTGCAGAGCACATGATTTGCATGCAGAAGGTTTTGGTTGAATGCTTGGCATCTGTAGTTAAGCGGCTGTGAGGTGGCAGGAGTGGGAAGGAGCCCTGTCTGGTGCGTTATAGTTTTGGAGAGTCACTGAGCAATCAGAAGTACCAGTCTAGCTGGATCAATGGACTAAGTTGATGTAAGTCCATGCTATTGTGGCCTGAAGCGATTAATTGAGTTATACTGAGCATAAACAGATTTACAATTGTTGTTGTTCAGCATTATTGATGCAGGTGCTTCTGTATTGCAGCTTACTTTTTCAGGAACTTCTAATTTGATGCTAAAGCTCCAAACTGAGATACTACTCTGCAGCTATACCAATACATTTTGTACATGTGACAAACTATTGCTGTTTTAAATGTTAGCTTGCACTAATAGCACATTCATCTATTAATAATAGATAATACACATTACTAATACTAATGATACATAGTCATCTTAATATAGTCCGAATTTCTTTCTTTCCCCATAATTCCTAAGCTGCCTGTGCCAATCAGCGTCCAGATCTATTTGGCTGCGTTATTGCTCAAGTAGGAGTGATGGACATGCTAAAGTTCCACAAGTACACCATTGGTCACGCTTGGACAACAGACTTTGGCTGCTCTGATTATAAAGAACAGTTTGATTGGCTGTACAAGTAAGTGGAGAGTTTCTATTCATTTGTTAACAGCATAGTCTGCTTGCCTGATGAATAACAGTAACTTCTAAATCATATGTTTATATATGGAAACTAGTGCTTCTCTATTAGTCTCACAAGATGTGAATATTATAAAGCTGACTTATTCATAATGTCTTAAACTCCTGGGGGCATTTGCTTTGTGGTCCATTGAGCTCAGTAAATGACCTATATACTGTATATGAAGCCAGATGTTTTAGGCTGCAGCCCCAAGGGCACTTATTGGTAGATAAATTTCTTTATTTAATAGAATGTTCTTTCCCCAAGTCTGCCACAGGAACATATGAGCCCTAAGTTGGTCTTGCACAATGTATGGACTAAACCAACCTTATAAATTCACTGCGGTTTGTACCATTTTGACCTTTCCTTGGAAAAGGCACTGGAACTTTTTATTATATTTAACAGTCAACAATAATAGCTGAAGTGTTTGAAAAGGTAACTAAAGGCACAATCCTAACCAACTTTCCAGGACCGAGGTAAGGACAATGCAGCTCTGAGGTAAGGGAACAAACATTCCCTTACCTTGAGGAGGCCTCCATGATTACAGGATGCAGCACATGCTCCATTGGCACAGCTATGTCTATGGAGAAAGTTGGTTAGGATTTGGGCCTAAGAGTTGCACATATTCCAAAGAAGACTCTTTTTACTCCTGATTGGTAATTTTAAGACATTTGAGGCAAGTTGGTGACTTCTTTAAAAATGGATTTTTGAAAATGGTTTTAAAAATTGTTATTTTTAACTAGCCTTTTGTTACCCGGCGTTGCCTGGGTCAAACCTAATGTCGGCTGTTTTTGAGTATTTTTACATGGCACCCCCTTTGCACCCCCACCCCTAGGGGTGCTAGGGGTGTCGTACCCCCCACAGTATTTGTCGCCAGACCATCAGGCATATGCATACCAAGTTTGGTGTCAATCGCTCCAGGTGTTCCAGCAGGCCATGGTGGACGTTTTATTTCGCACCCTTTCTCACGCCCCACACCGACGGGGGCCGAACCCAGACTCCAACAGCGTCAGGAGCATCGCCACTCATCTCGGCGACCCCGGAAACTATGGATTCGACACCAATATTGGCTGTTTTCGATCATTTTAACGTGGCGCCCCCTGCGCACTCCCACCCCCGGGAGCGCCAGCGGGGCCTGACCCCCACAGTGTTTGTTGCCAGGCCGCAAGTCATGCGCATGCCGAGTTTGGTGCGCGTCACTCCAGGCGTTGCAGAGCCTATGCGGCACATACATACACACACACATTCTCTTTTATATATATATATAGATAAATTGGCAAATATCCCATAACACTAGTCACAATGTACTGAACAAGATCTGAAATATCAGGAAAAAAAATTGGGGGGGGGGAGTACCAGGGCATGGTCTCAAGGAAGTGTGATATAACCATCTTGCTGAAGCTAAGCAGGTTAGGTATGGTCAGTGCCTGGATGGGTGACCACTAGAAGAGCCATGTAAACTGCTCTTAGTTCCATGATGGAGGAAAGGTGAAATACAAGTGTAATAATGAAGTATGTTATCAGTTAAAACACATTTTAAAAAAAGAGATGTGAAGACGGCCAGCTGCTGAACTATATATTGCATTTTAAGAAATCAGTTTTCTGGTTTCAATGATAGGTTGGTGTTCGTTCAATGGGATATCAGTTGCAAGAAAAGATTCTCTCAAGAAGATCCCTCTGGATCAGACCAAAAGATCCATCTAAGATCTAGCATCCTATTTCCTCCATTGGCCATCCAAGTGCCTCCAGCCCACAAGCCAGGAATTCCAATAACCCTCTCCTGCTATTGCCTTCTAGCAATGGTTATCCACATTGCATGGCCTGTTTTAAATTCTGTTGTTTTAGTTTTGTTTTATTGTACTTTAATATTGTTTTAAATGGTTTTTAATGCTAAGTTTTTATATTTTATACTGTTGTAATGCCGCCTTGAGTGCCTTCGGGCAATAGGCGGGGTACAAATTCAATAAATAATAATAATAATAATAATAATTAATTCCTGTCTTCATCACAGCAGTTCCAAGTAGCAGTCATGGCTTAATAGTAGTCATAATTATGCTATGAATTTGTCATCATTCCTCTCTTAGGATGCAATCCTAACCTGGAGTTAGGCCAGCACAAGTCTCTTGTGCCAGCCCAGGGATGTTGCAAACACACTGTAAAGCACATTTGGACAACTGTGAGTCAAGGAGTATGGCACACATCAAATCTTTTAGATCCTAGAGAAGGGTCCTCAAACTACAGCCCGCAGGCCAGATACGGCCCCCCAAGGTCATTTACCCGGCCTGCCTGTCATTCAGAGCCAAAATGAGGAAGAGCGGGCACATGATCTGGGCACAAGAATATACTGGGGACGGGAGATGCCATTGAAGCCTTGAATGTGCAGTCTCTTTAGATTCTAAAGATCCTATCTTCACTAACCCTGCCCATTTCCCGATTCTTCTCTCCCATTGGTCACAATTCCTCCTTGGGCACGCCCCCGGCGAGAGAGAGAGAGAGAAAAGTTCCTGTTCCACTCAAAAGCTCAAAGCCCTTTCTAATAACTTCAATTCTGTTAGCCCATTGGCCGCCACTCTGCCTAATCTGCCTTGTCAGTTTTACAAACCACCAAAAATTGGGTCATGACCCACTGGTGGTTTCCAGACCCATAGTTTGAGAACTATGTATATATTAGCTTATATATTAGCTCAGTAGTTCTCAAACTTTTTAGCATCAGGACCCACCAAGTTTTATTTTACCCTCCACTCAAGTCTCTGTGGCTATCATGGTGGCTGGGTAGTATTGCTCCCTTCAAGTAGCAGATTGTTACCCTTGATGCACATTGACAAGACAGATTAGACTGTTTTGCAGCCCCACCAAAGTGAGTTGTGACCCACTGGCGGGCCATAGACCCACAGTTTGAGAACTGCCGAATTAGTTGTCCATGTCCATCCCCAGCCCAAGGAACCACAGGTTACTCTTACTCCCTCAGGCTTCAATTCTGCACACAACTGGGAGTAAAACCCATTGAATTCAGTGAGGCTTACTACTTAGACACGCATAGAATTGTGCTGTTACTCTTCTTTATCCACTTATCTGTCCAACTGCTCCTGCTAAGTGGCTGATGCAGAATAATATTTGTGTGGTGTTTCGTGTTTTTTTTTTTCAAATATGAAACAAATGCATGTCCCTCTTGCAGGTATTCTCCACTTCATAATATCAAATTACCAGAAGGAGATGGAGTCCAGTATCCTGCTACTTTACTACTTACAGCTGATCATGACGACCGCGTGGTGCCTCTTCACTCTCTGAAGTTCATTGCTACCCTGCAGTATGTTGTCGGTCCGAGTCCCAAGCAAACCAACCCACTGTTCATTCATGTTGACACCAAGGCTGGCCATGGTGCCGGAAAGCCGACTGCCAAAGTGATAGAGGAAGCATCCGACATGTTTGCCTTTATAGCACGATGCCTAAACCTTGAATGGATAGAATAGACACTTCTGTCTCAATTAGGAATCAAGGGCTCTAACAGCATTTTAAAACCATGAACAGGAGCGAGCCAAGCACTTGGTGTAGTACTTACATTTAAGATCGGCCACTCTCAGCTTCCCATGAACTTTTCTGCTTCTATTCAGTGTTTACTAGGCTCCTCATTTTAGTTTCAGTCATACATTTTAAATTAGCATGTTCTGATAAATAGGTGGATTGCAGGTGATGCTGTTACGTGGGTTCTTAGAGTCAAAGTGGGTGGTGGTGGTGATTTTCATACAAAACAGTTTTAATGTAACCTTTCTCCTTGTAAATGTATCAAGCTCACTTGTAATTAAATGTAAGTACTGTTCCAGTATAATTTGTCAGCTTGGGTTTTCTTCACAGCCACAAGAAGTGTTGGGATTGTTGCCAATACTTTTCCATTAAAACACCTACATTACAGAGGCTGAGTAATTTCAGGTTGTGTGTCAGTTTTTTTTAAAGATCCAGATTTTGTTGCAACACTGCATTGGATTTGTCAGCAGTATTGAAACATTTCATATACACATGAAAATACATACACCTCTTGAGTCTCTGGGATGAAAGTGTTATATCTATTGACATAATACTGAGAGCTTCCTAAAATTAGAAGAGGTGGTGTAAAATTAGAAGAGGGGGTATAAATTGATCAGCAATATTTAAACTAGCAGCTGTTAAGCAGTAAAGGACCAAGAGAGATCCCAGGTGGAAAAAAAGACCTCCCTGTTCGATAAAGTAAATGGTTTCCCCATGACTGAATGGTCTAGTCGTGACCAACTGTAGGGGGCGGTGCTCATCTCCATTTCTAAGCCTGCAGAGCCAGCGTTTGTCCGAGGACAAGCTTCCGTGGTCATGTGGCCGGCATGACTATACACCGTAGCGCATGGAACGCCGTTACCTTCCCAGGTTACCCTGGATAAGTGGTACCTACTTATCTACATTGTACAGGAAGCAGCAACTAGAACCATCCCAAAGAGAAAGAAATGCAAGAAGGCAGAGTGGCTATCTGACGGGGCTTTACAAATAGCTAAGGAAAGAAGGGAAGCAAAAAGCAAGGGAGAAAGGGAAAGATACACCCAACTGAATGCAGATTTCCAGAGAACAGCAAGGAGAGATAGGAAGGCCTTCCTAAATGAGCAATGCAAAGAAATAGAGGAAAACAATAGACTGGGAAAGACGAGATGTTTTCAAGAAAATTGGAGATGTCAAAAGACAATTTCATGCTAAGGTAGGCACAATAAAGGACAAGAACGGCAAGGACCGAACAGAAGCAGATGAGATTAAGAAGAGGTGGCAAGAATACACAGAGGAACTATATAAGGCCGATCTAAATGTTCCTGATAACCACAATGGTGCGGTCACTGTTCTTGAACCTGACATCCTGGAGTGTGAAGTCCAGTGGGATTTAGAAAGCATCACTAACAACAAAGCTAGTGGAGGTGACAACATTCCAGCTGAGTTACTCAAAATCTTAAAAGATGATGCTGTCAAAGTGCTGCACTCCATATGCCAGCAAATTTGGAAAACCCAGCAGTGGCCACAAGACTGGAAAAGATCAGTTTACATTCCAATCCCAAAGAAGGGCAATGCCAAAGATTGTTCAAACTACTGCACCATTGCACTCATTTCACATGCTAGCAAGGTAATGCTCAAAATCCTACAAGCTAGGCTTCAGCAGTATGTGAACCAAGAACTACCAGATGTACAAGCTGGTTTCCGAAGAGGCAGAGGAACTAGAGATCAAATTGCCAACATTCGCTGGATCATGGAGAAAGCAAGAGAGTTCCAGAAAAACATCTGCTTCTGTTTCATTGACTATGCTAAAACCTTTGCTTGTGTGGATCACAACAAACTGTGGCAAGTTCTTGAAGAGATGGGAGTACCAGACCACCTGATCTGTCTTCTGAGAAAACAGTATGCGGGTCAGGAAGCAACAGTTAGAACTGGACATGGAATAACCGATTGGTTTAAAATTGGGAAAGGAGTGCGACAAGGCTGTATACTGTCACCGTGCTTATTTAACTTATATGCAGAGTACATCATGAGAAAAGCTGGGCTGGATGATTCACAAGCTGGAATCAAGGTTGCTGGGAGAAATATCAACAACCTCAGATACGCAGACGATACCACTCTAATGGCAGAAAGTGAGGACCTTCTGATGAGGGTGAAAGAGGAAAGTGCCAAAATTGGCTTGAAGCTCAACATTAAAAAAACTAAGATGATGGCAACCACTCCAATCACTTCCTGGCAAATAGAAGGGGAAGCCGTGACAGAGGTTATTTTCCTGGGCTCCAAGATCACCGCAGATGGTGACTGCAGCCATGAAATTAAAAGACGTTTACTTCTTGGGAGGAAAGCTATGGCGAACCTAGACAACTTAATCAAAAGCCGAGACATCACCCTGCCAACAAAAGTTTGCATAGTCAAAGATATGGTTTTCCCAGTAGCAATGTATGGCTGTGAGAGCTGGACCATAAGAAAGGCAGAGCGCCGAAGAATAGATGCTTTTGAATTTTGGAGTTGGAGAAGACTCTTGGGAGTCCCCTGGACTGCAAGGAGATCCAATCGGTCAATCCTCCAGGAAGTCAAGCCTGATTGCTCCCTGGAAGGACAAATCCTGAAGCTGAAGCTCAAATACTTTGGCCACCTCATGAGAAGAGAGGACTCTTTAGAAAAGTCCCTCATGCTGGGAAAGATGGAAGGCAAAAGAAGAAGGGGGCGGCAGAGGATGAGATGGTTAGACAGTGTCACTGAAGCAATGAACATGAAAGCGAACTCCAGAAGCTAGTGGAGGACAGGGAGGCCTGGCGTGCTGTGGTCCATGGGGTCGCGAAGAGTCGGACACAACTTAGCGACTGAACAGCAACAATTTATCTACTTGCATTTTTACGTGCTTTTGAACTGCTAAGTTGGCAGGAGCTGGGACAAGCAACGGGAGCTCACTCCGTCGCATGGCAAACTCCCAACCTTCCGGTCAGAAAGCCCAGCAGCAGAGGTTTAACCTGCAGCACCACCACACATGTCAGTGTTGTATAAGCTTATGAATGCCCAAGTTGAAGATTAGGATTTTCGTTTAATCAGAGAGCATCCTTTTCAATGTCTGATACCCTTAATTGACAATAGTAAATCTTTTTCAATGAATTGTATGAAGATGAACTGTAGCACCTCTCCTTGATTTGGAACGATTGTCTGTCTGCAGTAGGGATCTGCTTTACTTTTGTTTGAAGCACCAAGAAGGCAAAACATCTTTCTGAAAGGAGATGAGTGAAAAGAAAGGGGGATTTGAAACTGTCATTTCTCATGCTTCCTATTGTGCTTTAGGGAATACGTTTACAATGATGACATTAAATTACCCACCAATTTCCGCCTCAGCCATAGAAATAGGACTTCCTTCTTTTGTAAGGGATTATTATGAATTGACTGCAAGAATAGACACAATAATGCTACAAGACAATTGCCAACAGAATTGAGTGCTATTTTATTTCAAGCCAACAACAATACGACATCAGTTTATAGCCGATTGCATTTTTTTATATACTGACATGATCTTTCTCCTTCAAAATCACAGGTGCTCATCTTCATGGGAAAAATAGAAAGTAATATCCCATTGGAATAGAAAATAATGAATAACTTGACACTAGAAATATCTCAAATATCTGTTCTTTTATCTATATTTGGAAAATTCAAGCCAATCGCTGGTTGTTCTGACCCCCACCCCGAAGCAAGTAGTCACAAAACATATTGTAAATTGTTTAAATTGTGTTACCAGCTCTGATTCCCAAAAGTCAAAAAGCCCATAGATGATCATTATACCACCGATTTCACCCAGGCCAGCACCTGGTTTGTGGGAGCAGACTAAACCTGGATGAGTCCCCTCCTATGTTGGTGAGCTTCCATAGGTTGTAAGGTTACTGGCTGGTGGGGGCTGTAGTGGGTGGTGACAGCACTTCTCTCCACACTAGGTGGTGGAAACTACCATTTCCTCAGTATGCCTCTAATGTAGCATCACTTCAGGGGAACACTAATTAGGAATCACTGTGGTGGAACTAAAATAGCAGCCCCACCAGCACTGAGAAGGCCACTGTTGAGGAGGAACATGGGAACATTTTATGGGCTCAAAGGCAGCATAGGTGCTTCTGAGCTGTCTGAGACAGATCAGGAGATGGATCTTGGAGTGCTAGTGGACAACTCGATGAAAGTGTCAACCCAGTGTGTGGCAGCAGTAAAGAAGGCCAATTCCATGCTTGGGATAATTAAAAATGGGGTTGAGAATAAAATGGCCAATATTATTATGCCACTGTAAAAAGTGGTAAGGCCACATCTGGCATACTCCGTACACTTCTGGTCACCACATCTGAAAAGATATAATGGAACTAGAGAAGGTGCAGAAGGAAGCAATCAAAATGATTACAGGGCTGGGGCACCTCCCTTATGAGGAAAGGCTACAGCGTTTGGGGTTCTTCAGTCTATAAAAAAAGCCTACGGGGGGACATGATTGAGATGTACAAAATTATGCATGGGATGGATAGGGGGATGTTCTTTCCCTCTCACAACACCGGAATCGGGGGACATCCACTAAAATTGAGTGTTGGGTGAGTTAGAACAGATAAAAAGAAATACATTTTTACCCAGTGGGTGATTAATTTGTGGAACTCCTTGCCATAGGAGGTGGTGATGGTGTCTGGCCTAGGTTCCTTTAAAAGGGGACTGGACAGATTTCTGGATGAAAAGTTCATCACAGGCTACAAGCCATGATGGGTGGTTCAACCTCCTTATTTTAGAAGCAAGCTACCTCAGAATGCCAGATGCAGGGGAGTGGCAATGAGATGCAAGTATTTTGTTGTCTTGTGTTCTCATTCCTGTTGAGATACAGGAAGCTGGACTTTGGCCTGATCCAGCAAGGTGGTTCATCAGCAGTGATGGGCCTTCCTGATGAACATTAGGCTCTTGGCATCCTTAGACAAATGCTGTGTACTGACAATTTTGAATGCTGCAAACTATCAAAAAACCATGTTACAGCATATCGTGCAGTAGAGAAAACAAAAATTCTCACTTAGCAGTACGTTATAAATGACCATGCCACCATCAGGTAGGGAAGCTCTCTCCAGGATACTTTGGTCATTTATACGGGCATAAGTAAACTTTTCCAAAGTGGCTACCCTTGGTTAATGGTCTGTTCCACATGCAATCCAGTCCACTGTGAATATTATTAGGCATTTGTCTTACTGCTTTCCAATAAACTGATGGACTTTTCCAAACATCATGTAGCAACACCTAAATGAAGAATATTGTGTTCTCCGCTTCATTAATCTTTTACATTACTTCCTAATTTCATGCAGTAGTTTATCATATTGATGATAAATAAGGATGTACAGTATGTGCTGCTTTTAGCGTTTTTTCCTCTGTTACTTCCTCTTCAAATAATAGAATAATGGAGTTCAGTCAGTCATCAGTAATAGTAAGAGCCTTTTAGAGCAGAGATGGAGATTAAGTAACAATTGACAGTATATTCTGAAGCATTTGGTCAGAACAGTGTTTTCAGCCTAATTTATTTATTGGGAGGAAGATCAAGAAGTGGTGTAAATGGGCCAACTGATAGATAGATACCTTTATTGGCATAACAAACACAAACAAACATACACAAGGTGCAAAATACAATTTTAGGAACGTCCCCTAAAACACTAAAACTTTAAATTGGACTCTCGGGCTGTATTAATCTTAATTATATCCAACAAAAATTTGCCAAGAGCAGTCAAAGAAATCTCATCCGTCCACTGTAAAATAGAACTAAGATAGGCTTCATCGAAAAGCCAGGGCTTTTGTTGTGGGAGAGAGGCAAAAAATTTATCCCTCGCGGCCGAATGGAATGGGCAGTGGAAAAAGATATGGGGTAGCGTCTCTACAGCATTCATCGGGCAAGGACATAATCTGTCATTAAAGGGAATATTGTTGAATCGGCCCGTTAGCACCGCCGAGGGGATTGAATTACAGCGGGCCAAAGAAATCGCCCTTCTAACTTCAGGATTATACAATAGAGAAATGTAAACCGGTGGCCTGCCTACTACCAAAGGAAGATTCCAGAACAAAGGTGAGCAAGATCTATTAGCGGCTCTTAATAGGTCTTGTGAGTTGATGTCAGCCAGCCTTTGTCTAACAGTTCTTAGGGCAGCCTGGAACGGGAGAGTCCCTAGGATGTCCGGATCTAGGCCGATCTGTTTGATCTTCCTAAGCCAACCATCAGCAGGGGGGCAGCGATCTTTTTTTAGGTAATATAGTAGGCTTGTTTGAGAGGTATCGAAATACACTCTTAGCCAGTATTTACAAGTTCTGTACCAAGCAACATTCTCGACTGGGAGTTGTCCCGTCTCGAGACATAAAGCCTCATAGGGGACGCAGTTTGGCATGGCCATGATTCTTCTCAAAAAGACTGATTGAAAAATTTCTAATGATTTATGATATGCATTGATCCAGATAGGGATTCCGTAGAGGGCTTGGGAAATAGATTTGGAATTGAATATTTTGAGGGCAGCCGGAATTAGGCGGCCCCCTTTGTTATAGAAGAATCTGGAAATTGCCAATGAGGATATTTTGGCTGTCGTTTGTGCCATACGACGATGGCCAGCCCAAGAGCTATTGGCTGAGAATAGTAATCCCAAGTATTTGAAGGTCCTCACCTGTTCAATTAAACGTCCATTGAAGACCCAGTTATATGTTTTTCGGGACTTAGAAAAGACTAAAATTTTCGATTTCTGATAATTTAATTGAAGTTTATTGGTGGACAAGTAGTCCAGACATTTATTTATTAGTCTTTTTAAGCAATGGGCCAACTGTATACTACAGTGTTTCTCAAAGTGTGGGTAGAGACCCACTTCGTGGCCCACCACCTCACATCAGGTGAGTCACAGAAAGATAGGAGCAGCCATCTTGGAAGCTGCAGACTTGCTATTTCCTTTTGTGAGTGTTAACAGTTTGAATTTTCAAGTCAGGGTTTTTAAAAAATTAATCCTTAGTGCAGTCCTAATCTTGTCCTAATCTTGTTTTCTGTCAGGAATGCTTCATGGTTGTGCATTTGCTGCAGTCCAAGAAGCTGGTTTGCATTCCAGGAGTGTCATTTTATTATTTCACAGTGATGGCACTTCCTGCTTGATAATAGACTTCTCTCTATGACATCACTTCCAGGTTAATGTTGTAACTTCCAGTGGGTCCTGACACAAGTGCCACTCTAAAAAATAGGTCCCAGTCTAAAAAGTTTAAGAACCACTGGTATACTGAAAGAGATCAGACATACCTCATTTTCAGTAGCTATACATGTGGGAAAATGAACACCAGCCTGTGTATGATAGGTACCACAAATTTCAGTGAATGATATTGAGAAATAGTTGTTTACCTTTCAGATTTTGTAAACTACGTATTGTATAGAAGAATTTTTAAAAAAAAACTAATTTCATGACTAAAGATACTTGGTATCCAGCCAGGCTTGCATGGAGAAAGGCATGCATGCCCCAGCCTTCACCTCTCTGGGAATCTGAGGTATTTTCTTACATCAGGATGGTGGTAGTAGTGATGGAGCCAATTTAAATGAATGCCTCCGGCATAAATAAAGCAAATGTCCCAGAATGAGAGGGAGCAGGACATGCACACATCATGAGCGCACCCATATTTTATTGAATGGGGCTAGTCAAAAATAGTATTGTTCAAACCAGTCTTTTGTGGGCTGAGGCTGCCGTATAAATAAAGCAGTTCTGTTCTGGTGAGTTTTGTCTCTCACCCCTCCCAACCTTTTGGTCCTGGTTAATATTGCTTCCAAGCAGCAGCTCTTGCTGACTGCACAATTTCATGCTATACATATGAATGCATATTTGGTGGGGGAGGGGATGTGGATCCATAATGCTGAAAAAGCACAGCCAGTTCCCTCCATCAGACCCATCTGCCCTCTGTAGCATCTAAATAAAAAATGCAATATTGGATCAGCCTATCATGTACACACCCCAGAAATGTTTTAAAAAGTACCTTGCTTTCCAAAAAAAAAAAAAACATGCATACAAAATCAACATAAAAAATGAAATTGGTATGAAATGAAAAGCATTTTCATAGGGCAAAGTATGACGACTATGGCATGTGTAGGCCAAAACATTTGGAACCCTAGATGCAGATATAGTGAGTGACAAAAGCATCCTCTGCAGCTGCAGAAGAACATCTGGTTTGACAATTTTGGGGGCACTGCACCCCTAAGGGCCAGTATGAGAAACCCACTTGTTTAATCATTATCTCCCTCTCTCTCTCTCACACACACACACACACACACACAGAGAGAGAGAGAGAGAGAGAGAGCGCTGTTCTCTCAGATCACGTAGTGGTTAATAGGAACAGACTAGTTCATAGGATTGTACATTCCGTACTCGAGCCAACGTTTAAAATACGGTACTTAGGTTTCCTTTCAACATAGCTTTCTTTTTTGCAATGTATGGTAACTATGGAGACAGGCAGCTTCCACCTGTTTCTTTTCAACAGCACACCTGCATGGTATATCCAGTCATCAGAGCAATTCCTCTTAAGCAAATGTTTAGTGGCTGACATGTGCACGTCTTGGAGACGCCAGGGGGTAGGACTGTCTTTTCAAGCTGGCTGTTCTGAAGAGCTTTTCTGCCTTCCTACAAAACAGAATGACATCGAGTTCAGGAAAGAGGTTCACTCCAAGGAAAACCTGACAACTCATGTTTTACGTCTAATTATATTCTCATTCATGCCCAAGTCCTTTGTGTATTCATTATAGACTCAGAGGATGAATCAGGCTTTGCTGACAGGCATTTTAAAACAATTCGCCCAGGTTACCAAATTATGCAACAAAGTAGTTGATAAAGGCACTCCACTTTAGAACGAAGAGAAACCTTGGCACGCACAATGCACTGAGAGAGCAATACAGGGTTACATCGCAAGTTTAGTCAGTCATGACTAACAGCCCAATCCTAATGGGACTGCCCGTGCTGCAGTGCGGTGGCGCTAAAACAGCTGCCTCTTTATCCCGAGGGGCCAGGGAGGCAGCTGCAGGGCTCCGCAAGGTAAAGGAACAGTTGTTCCCTTACCTTGTGTTGAGTCCTGGCAGCCGCAATGGATCCACTCAGAGCTGGACCAGCTCAATGGCTAGCGCAGAACTGAGTAGCCCAGTGTAGGGCTTTCAGTTGGAGGGGGGATAGGGTGGGGCAGCAACCTTTGCTGCCATCCCCACCCCCTCCTGGGTCCGAAATGCCCCCTGCCCAGTTTTGCCCCATCCCCATCTTCCCCCTGCCCTCTCTCCACCCCAGAATACCCCACCACCACTCAGTGAGGGACATACCATCAATGGCCCTGGGGTCTTTGAAGACCGGCACAGACGCCCAGCATTGCCTCCACTGGCCTCCCTGCTGGTGCCTCCATAGTTCTGGCCGCTGTGAAGGTGCCTTATGGCACATTTGCAACAGCTGTCTCCTGGGCAGCATGTGGGAGACCAGCACAGCCCAGGGTTGGACCGAGCCATTAGTCCTATTTGAAATCAGTGGGATGTAGGCCAGTGATGGGATCTGGGAATAAGGAAACGGAACGCTGGGCGGGACTTACGCGTGATTGGCTGCCCATCCGTTCCGCAGCTGCCCTGGTCTCGGCGGGGCGCCTGCTCGCCGGGGGGGACGGGTGGGGGGCATGCCGGGTGCCTGGGCGAGCAGCGGTGGGGCATGCCAACTGGGGGCAGCCCCCCCCCCGAGGCCAGGGCAGCCGCGGAACGGAACAGACGGGCTGCCAATCACGCGTAAGTCCCGCCCAGCATTCCGCTTCCTTATTCCTAGATCCCACCACTGATGTAGGCCACAATTGTATGCAGAGTTTCCTGGGAGTAAACCGCATTGAACACAAGGGAACTTTGAGTAGATCTGCATGCAACACAGTACAACCCATAATATTTAAAATGTAAATGTAAAAAGACTAGTATCTGTCATGATGAGACATGCTCAGCCTGGGCACTTTGCACGGGGAGAGGCTATGCCGAATGGCTGGTGGCTCTTGCCCCTAGTTGCTTTTAGGTACCTGTTGACTAATAGCAACAAGAAGAAGGGAATTGAGTTGGGAAGGCAGAATAAAAGGATGAAATCTCTCTCTCTCTCTCTCTCTCTCTCTCTCTCTCTCTCTCTCTCTCTCACACACACACACACACACACACACACACACACACACACACACACACACACACACACACACACAGAGCTGTTCTTCTTCAGAGAAAAACACACATATGTTTTTCTTCAGAGAAAAAACTGGGGGGAAAACCCACCACCACCACCTCATTAACCTTTCCAATTAAAACTGTTGGATCAGTTTCCAACTTACTTTTTGGGACAAGGTGTTGGAGCCTACAATGGCATCCCAGCTAGTCTTGGGATGGAAGCAGCAAAACGCTGGCAAAATGATCCAAAACTCACTGCCTGCAGCTGCTTTTAACCAAAGGACAGAAAAGCAAGAGTAGGATTGTCAAACCTTCAGGCTTGGCCTGGAGTCTCCAAGACTCAGCATCAATCTCTAGCAGCCCAATCCTATCCCATCCCCCAGCAGCCCAATCCTATCCCCCAGCAGCCCATAGCACACTGGGCCAATGATGGAGTACATACTGTATGCTGTGGTGGGGGTGACAAAAAGCTCAAGGGAGTTAAGTTAAAAAAATGTTTACTTACTGCCTCCTAGGCTGCCAGGCCTCCAGTGTCTCTCTTTGGACCTACATCAACCCCTTTGCTAGCATAAGTCAGAGGAGATGCCTAAGAGTGGGTCCAGCCTGGGGAAGGGGGGGTAGGAACTTGATGTGTGCCACTGCCACCAAGGTCCTTCCCCTCCCACCCTGGCCTGCTTCCCACACCAAACTTCCCACATTCATCCCCTGAACCTCCACTACTGCAAACCTACTGGCGGCAGTGGACAATGGCAGAGGTTCAGTGGGCTACTGTTGCCTGCATATGGCCTCCAGCCATTTGTGCTAGCAGCTGTGGCCTGCTGAATGGGGGAGCGGCTGCAGTACCACAGGCTCAAAACTTCAGGACCTAAGTCCAGCATAGGATTGGGCCATGGGTGAAGTAGCATACCTGAGGGGGGGCAAGGAGGACAAAAGCCCCAGGTGCCACGCGGCAGGGGGTGGCAGTATTGCACTCCCTCCTTTCCCACTGCCGCCCTCTCTCACTCTAGCACAGATTGGAGACCTCTCCCTCCACTCATAGGCCTACTGAGGGGCAGGGAGACCACTCACAGATTCCCCAGCCCCTGAGAAGCCCTTCTGAGGTCTCTGGAGGCCTAAAAATGGCGCTTCTGTTTTATGTCAAAACCCAGAATTAACGTTTTTACGCCTCCAGCCGCTACAGCATACGTGTGGCATTTTGCAGTCCTGACTCTAGGAGGCACAGGGGCAAGGACCGCTACTACATGGGTGACTAGTGAAAGTGGCTCTGGAGATTCCCAACATTGCATCATGATTGGGCGGCCAGGGAACAATCATTCTCCAGAAATTCTTTAGTCAGAGTTGGCAACCCTAAGCAGAGGATATTGCGGTTCTTCTATTATATCTAGTTTGACCCTAAGGGATTGAAAGAGATTTACATAATTTTAAATGGTGTGGGGTGAGAGGAATGTTTCTCCTGCTAATGGTCAGCCAGTGAAATGGCTCTATATTTCTATCAAGCAAAACAAAGTACCCTGTATGACAACAACTATTTTTTAATTAATTTGTGGGATCTGCTCTGCCATGTGGTTACGGCCATTAGCTTTGGGAGCTCTAAAAGAATAGTCAGTAGCCAAGAGATTACCTTTATCATCTACATCTGGCTGCCGGCTGCTATTAATGAAACACTTAATAGAGATCCTTGGTCCACTCAGGCAGGCTCCTTTCCTGCATTATTATCTGTATCTGTATAGGGCAAAGAAGTTTAAGAACTAAATTATAGAATACGTTCCGTGTTTCAATTGATGCCCAAGGCATTGTTCAAGGAAGAGCAGCTTATTCTATCTAAACTATGCCCTTGATTTGCAAATCCCACAGAGTAACACTGAGGATTGTCACGCAATTCTTCTGCTAACCCTTGAACCACCCAGGAGATCTAATTTTGGTGTGCAGAGATCTTCCCGACTTCCGAATAGCTTTCTCAAGTCATGCAGCCATCCCAGGACTCATTTAGCATCATTTCTCATTCAGTCATTAACCTTACCTGATTGCTTGCATTGACCTGTAAGAAAACAAATGGCAAGAGCACTGTTGTAAGCTATTTCAAGCTCAACAAATTGCCCTCCTTTGCTCTCTCATTTGTTTTAACAACATTATCTGTTCTCATTTGCCATCCCTTTGTCCCTTAACTGTTTTCACCTTGTCTATACCTTGAATTTTATGGATCATTAGCATCCAGGATTTTAGAATACATAATTCCTTTCGGGTTGAAACTACTGCAGGTCCAGGCATATCATTTCTCAGTCTCCTCTCTTTTCCTGCTTCTTAATAATTCAAATATTTTGGGAACCACAGAAAGAAACACTTCTCTAGATGGAAATGGCAGGAATTGAACCCAATTGCAATTTTCCATATGGTCATGAAAACTTCCTTTAAAAAAAAAAAAGTATGTGTGTTGCTATTGTTGTCTTCGTGCTTAAAGACTCGTCTTTATTTGAGGTCTAGAGAGTAGTTTGATGGCATGTGGTATTACAATAATGGTTCCCAAACATTTTAGCACTACTAGGGGCCTACTTTTTAAAACAGCACTTTATTGGGACCCACCTAGCTTTACGAGATCTTAAAAAAGAAGCTTCACTTCACCAGCCACTCAAGCTTCTGTTTTTATCCATTTTACCCTTCTGAAGTGTTTGTTGAGCTCCCCATTTATCAGATCAGGACCATTCTGGTGGCCTTGTTTTCCCCTTCACCTGGCTTTTGATAAGAGCCAAAGCATGTATGCCTACTCATGAGTAAGGCTACACATATGGCTCAGTTTCTCTTTCCATAGGGCTCAAAACATTTTCTTGTCATCTTGGAGGGGGGAATTTCTTTCTCAGGTGTTGGTTGGGACCTGTGTTCATGGGCGTGGGACCATTCTGGCAGTGTAGTTCCCCCCTCAGCCTGCCTTTCAAAGTGGACTGAGGCATGGTCACCTGATCATGAGTAAATGTGCATGTGCTGCTCCTTTCCAGTTTCTATAGGCTCGATGCATTTTCCTTGTCAGCTACCAGCTTGTCAGTTTTGCGACCCACCAAAAACCATGTTGCGACCCACAATTTGAGAACCCTTGTATTGCAGTTAAAGCTAAAAAAAAAAAAGTCTCCACCTGTGCCAGTGCTTGGGTGGGAGACTGTTTTGGGGCCCCATATAAGCCAATCTGAAACCCTCAAAGGAATATGGAGGAATATGTGCAAATTATAAGTATTCCATTCATCATGGTTAAAGGAAATGGTTCTCAGTGAACCTTCTCAGTGAGCCTTCATAATATAGTACCTTCTTTGCAGATTCTTGGTGAAAATGACAGAATTGTAAAACCTACCAGTATGAAGAGATATTTGCTGCTCTGAACTTCTTCCAGGCCTTTTTAACTCCTCTTGGCTCCTTGCCTTGGCACTAATAGTGATTTAGTACCTTCAGCTCTGTTTTGTCATTATAATTACTTTGACCATGGAGGTACTTAATTTACTGAGTAAACACGTTCATTAGCATGCTATCTGGAGGGACAAACAAAACTGCAGTCTGCTATCGATGACATCACCTTTTCCTTTATTTCTTTTTTTTCTTCACACAAATGGATATATAACGGACGGTTTGGCTCCTGCATTGATCTAACCTCCACAACTGCTAATTGTCATCAGGTTTTGCTTCCAGTGTGTGAAAGCTCCATAGTCATTACTGAGGGTTCCTCTATCAGACCTAGCTGTTTGCTGTTCTCATTATCACCTCTTTTGCAGCGCCAAAAGAAAATAAATTGGCCTGATTTTCCCTCTCTTTTTCTCTCAGGGTATGAATTTATAGTCAGGAAAAGTTTAGCTGGTGGAACTCAGATATACGCTATGTTGCCGGCTGGTCCCAATAAATATTGTGACAATTTTATTCTTACCGTAAAATTAAATACTAGCCAACAACTGTAAGAACACTAGCGCACGTTAGAGTGCCCCCAGCTGCAGACTTTTTTGAGTGGTAGGCATGCTGAATCAGCACATCAGATACTAGCAGTTCTAGTCCAAACAGACCCACACTGCAACCCACTGAATGACACCACAATTGAGGGTTCAGTCCTAATCTAGAGTTAGGCTGGCACAGTTAGGCCAGCAAAGTTCGGCAGGCACAAGGGCCACCAAGGGCACAAGCTCATTTGGTCGACTCTCGGAGTCAGGCAGGATGAAGCACGTCTGTGTGCTGGCCTCTCTGACTCTGAGAAAGGTCTAAACATGGTGTCCCTTTGCTGGCCTAACTGTGTTGCCCTAACTCCAGGTTAGGATTGTGCTCTCAGACACAAAACCAGCAACCATGGAGCTTCCTCTTGTAGAAGGTACTCTCTTGACCACACAGATACAATGCTTGGGGCTCTTCAGTCTCTAGGATGTCTGAAGAAAGGCCTGATTAAGACATAAAGAATTATGCATGGGATGGATAGAGTGGTTAGAGGGAAGGTCTTTTCCCTCTCAAACACCAAGACCAGAAAACAATATACAAAATATTCAGCGTAATGTGCACTGAACAGCTTGTCAGGAGCCAATCGCTGGTGGTGTTTGAAAATCATGGCAATACGATAATTAGCATTGATGCCATCCCTACAATTCTTTCCCTTCATGGCTATGAGTGCAATAAATGAGAAATAATAGATGATTCTAAATGTCTTCAAGAAACACAGCATGTTCCTCCTAAAGCAGATTCTTCAATGCAGATTAAGAGCGCAATCCTAAACTGAGTTAGGCTGGCATAAGCTAAACCAGCAAAGCTTGGTCAGCACAAGGGACACCGTAAAGTATGTTTGGACCACTCTCGGAGTCAGAGAGGCCAACACACAGACGTGAGCCATCCTCCCTGACTCCAAGAATAGTCCAAAAATGCTTAACGGTGGCCCTTGTGCCAGCCAAACTTTGCTGGCTTAGTTTATGCTGGCCTAACTCCACTTTAGGATTGCGCTGTAATTTACAGCCTAATCCTACGTGTGTGCTGTGCTGCCAGAACTCAAGTTCCAGCCACACAGCACGCTTTACAGCGGTCGCAAAGCATAACCCACCAATCTGCTCAGCCGGTCCGCTGCTGCAAGTGGCCTCCAGTAAAGCCCCAATGCTCATAAACTGGCAGAACGGGATGAGGGAAGAACAAGGTGGGTCCAGGGCAGGGAGAGAGTGTCTAGGTCAGGAAGGGATTGGGATTGGTGACAGCAGCTCCTCCAATATCCTATCCTTCTTCCTGGCTCAATCCACCTTCCTAGGCTCACTTGGACTTACACCAGCAAAAATGCAGAGTAGATCATTGCAGAGGCAGAGGCTTACCACTAGGTAAGGGAACAAATATTCCCTTTCCTGGAAGAGACCTCCAGGGTTACTCCAGAGACATGACTGCATTGGTCAGGGGTGGGGATTAGATTGACTTATGCTGTTAGGCTAATTCAAGATAGTGTTTCTCGGGACCCACTAGGTGGGTCATGATCCAATTTCAGGTGGATGGCATAACACCTAGGGCAGCCATCTTTGAAAATATGGGGGATCCTGGAAAGGGAGAGGGTTGTGTGGTTGTTTTGCTTGTGTCAAGACTGTAAACAGGCTTTTTTTTCTTTCTGATTCACTTTGCTATTGGAAATGGCTGAGAAATAACCCAAACTATTGCTGCATTCTCAGGAAAGTAGCAGGCTCTGGCGTCACAAGGATGGTACTTCTAGTCATGACATCACTTCCACTGGGTCCCAAACAGATTGGCGTTCTAAAAAATGGGTCCTGGTACAAAAACATTTGAGAACCAATGGGTTAAGAAGAAAACTCTAGGCTTCTGCCACGATTAATCATGCATATTTTCTTCTATCAGCTAGGTCAAGCACAATCAAAACATTTGGGCAGAGCGGTATGCATCAGAGAGGGCTGTGTAACTGTGACCTCTCTTTCACTATATCCTATCCTCAGGGATTATCTTTCCTTGGACCGCTGAACCTATTTGTTTGTTCCCTTCACCATGTCAAGATGCTTAGGCAAGCTGTTAGACTCTTGGCTTTACTTCCTTAGAGAACAGACTGAACAAGGCTGAGTGTAAACATGACCCCTTCAATCTTATCAGGCATCTTGACCCTCAGTCACCACGAAGCTCATGTAGGGTTAGTACACAAGTATGGTACCTGAACAGGTCACAGCTGGTATGCTAATAATGTGTGTTCAGGTGATTCAACTCAGAGCACGATCCTAACCTGGAGTTAGGCTGGCACAGTTAGACCAGCAAAGTTAGGCCGACACAAGGGACACTGTAAAGTATGTTTGGACCATCTTGGAGTCAGAGAGGCCAGCACACAGATGTGCGTCATCCCCCCTGACTCTGAGGGCACAATCCTAACCTGAAGTTAGGCCTACACAGGCCAGCAAAGTTTGGCCAGCACAACGGCAACCGTAAAGCGCATTTGGATCACTCTTGGAGTCAGGGAGGATGGCGGATGTCTGTGTTCAAACGTACCTTACAGTGTCCCTTGTGCCAGCCAAACCTTGCTGGCCTAACTGTGCCAGCCTAACTCCAGGTTAGGATTGTGCCCTTAGAGTAGTCGAAATATGCTTTACAGTGGTCCTTGTGCCAGCCAAACTGCTGGCCTAACTCCAGGTTAAGATTGTGCCCTCAGTGTATACAAGGTAATGGATGGAATGTGGCACAGGTTTGTTTTTGTGCACACCTGACATCATGTTTAAATCAGACCTAATATGTGCCCTATTAAAAGCAGACTGATATGATTTCCCAGTTTGTATCTTAAACCTGTTGTTCTCCAAGGTTGCTACATGTATGAACAGTGTTTCAGGAACATTAGGCACATTCAGAATACATGTCAGTGCCTTATTCAGACCTATGAACTATCTAACACAGTACAGCTGCTCCAACTGACAGAGACTGTACAGTCTTCTGCAGTCCTACTGAGATTCTTTTAAACATATCAGGGACAGAACTGGGCCTTTTGCCAGCACACCATATGTTCTAATACTGAGGTATGGCCGCTTGCCCAGATTCTGAGGGGGTGTTTAAGTAAAGTGTTTAGATTTCACTGCGTCATCACCACCACCACCACCACCATCATCATCACTGCACGGACATTTTATTAGGGGAAGTGTTCTTACTTCTACCCTGCGATTTGATTCCTATCATAATATTGCTAAAATCTAAGATTGCGAGAGTAATATAAGCCTCCAGCTGAAATGCTGTTTCACATATTTAATCAATGCCACTTAAGAGACTCTTACCAGAACCTTTGCACCAAAGATGGAAGACATTCTCATAAGTTTCATTCATAATAGATGAGAGATCATTGACATGGGAGAATGGGATTGCAGGCTTAAGGGTTCTGAAACTTTCCCAATGTTTCTGTTTTTGTGAGTTCTTTTGTCACTCTTTATTATAAGTATCTGAACATGTCAGGGCAGGAGTACTCTGAAGCCCCCATATTTTTGATTTGTAAATTTGGAAAGTTGTCACCCTTGCATTTGGAAATCTGTGGGTCACCTTTTACAGTCTTCATTGCATCAGTTCAGCAACAATTATCCGTGTGCAGAAATGAACTTTACATAATCCCATCCTGTTCTTGACTAGATATTCCTTGGTACTGTTCAAGTAGCTCTTCTTACTGCATCTAACTAACATCTAGGCTTGTATGCCTGGTTCCCTGAGGGTGGTATACCAAACAGAGATAAGCATGGTCAAACTGTGATGGTGCCAACCATTTGCTTGGTGGCCACACAGCCATTAATGATTGCATTCCAATGATGAGTTTTTGCTGAATCAGAATCAGGGCACAATCCTAACCTGGAGTTAAGTTAGGCCGGCAAAGTTTGGCCCGTATAAATCACACTGTAAAGTATGTTTGGACAAGTCTTGGAGTCAGAGAAGCCAGTACACAGATGTGCATCATCCACTGTGACTCTGAGAGTGGTCCAAATGCACTTTATGGTGGCCCTTGTGCTGGCCAAACTTTGCTGGCCTAACTGTGCCGGCCTAACTCCAAGTTAGGATTGTGCTCTCAGTGTCTTAATATGTGGAGCTGAAGGTCTCAAGTAATTGTTTTTTGTTCACTTTTAACGTCTTGATCTATGCATATAGGCTGGAGTAGTTTTAATAGAGTGTTAATAGTTTCAACAGAGTTGGAAGTGGTTTGAGAGAAGCATCACTTCCCATGAGGCATAAATATTTCTTTTATCCCACTAGCACCTCTGATAACTTGCAAGTTCTTTTTACTAGTGGCAAGTACCAGATGTGTGTGCACACTACATATATTTTCTCAATTTTCAAGATATGGCCCTGATAAGTATCCAGACCACTGGTATCCAGACCAGTGTTTTCATCAAACTTCTTTCCCCAATTCCCATCCTCACTAATACCTTCGCGCATTTCTCAGGTATAGTATATATGCTTCCCATCGGAACTGTGGACTTCTTACATTTTTCAGGACACAATCCTAACCTGGAGTTAGGCCAGCACAGTTTGGCCAGCACAAGGGACACTGTAAAGTGCGTTTGGACCACTCTCGGAGCCAGGGAAGATGGTGCTTGTCTATGTGCTGGCCTCTATGTCTCCAAGGGTGCTCCAAACATATTTTATGACTTTGTGTCCCTTGTGCTGGTCAAACTTTGGTGGCCTAACTATGCTGGCCTAACTCCAGGTTAGGATTGTGCCCTCACTCTCTAAATATCATTCTATTGGCAGAATTACACCTGGGCTCTAAAACTCCCCAATAGTTTCCCCCAAGAGGAAAACCTTGAGGCAAGTTCAAGATGTAACTGGTTGGAGCTTCTGTTAGAAGAGCTAATCATAAAAAGCAAATGGTCTGAGTTGGTATAAAACAACTTTGTATGTTCAACAGGCTGTTGGACTAGATGAAACTTGGTCTGATCCAGCAGGGCTCTTATGTTTTTAAGCAAATCTAAAATTCTTCCATAAAGACCTCTTAGTGCAATTACACACAGCAGCCAAGATGCGCATAGGCAGAAATTGGGAGACTCCAGAATAGTCATTCAAGAGGCAATGGCTCAGTGAAGTCTGGGATTTGATAACCATGCGTAAGTGAACCAAGCAAGTATAGCTGGCCAGAGATCGATCCAGGAAACAATGCGCAAAGCTTATTTAGTTTCCCTTCATAGCTTTTATGGAGACTTTAGTAGCAGATGAGCTCATCTCATAAACTATAAACTCACAAATCTATCACGAGGTGGGTGAAGCTACCCTTATCTTCTTGACCCCTAATGTTAATACCTAGGGTACCAGATACCAGAGGTGGCCAGTTCAAAACCACAGGTACTGTAGACCTGGCCTCCACCTTGAGATTCCCACAGTGGAGGCCAGGTCTACCAGTCACTCAATGCGGAGATTGCCTTGAGATTCCAGGGGAAGGCCAAGTCTACCAGCCTCTCAGTGGCACATTTGACACCCCAGGCAGATATAACAACTAGGGTGGACTGCCCCAATCCCATCCTTAGTATGCTACTGTTAATGCGTTCTGTTTGGTTTATGTTCCCTCTTTCAGCTTGTTCTAAACTTCACTTTGTTGCTAAAAAATTTTATTTGTTGATTTTATTTTTGTAATGTTAAAATAAACATTTGTTATTTATCTTTGTTAAAAATGTCCAGTAAAATTAATATTGAAAAATCTGCCTTTGTCTGACTTCTCATGGGTTGCCAGCACAAAACTGTGCAGCAACTATAGCCAGGTTGGTTAACAATAAAACTTCAACAGAACAGAGGCATCCTCTTGCAGATTGTCCCTTCCACATGATACTTTCCATTGTGCTTTGCTTTGCCTTTCAGGTGGGTACTGAAATGACTATGCATCTCACAATATGCCACAGGGGAAGAAAAACTGCCCTACATCAGTCTAGTGAAGTTCTCAATGTGTTGCTAAGAGGAAGTCCCTGTTATGCTTACAAACGAATATTCCACTTTAAAAGGTTACAGCAGCTCCACTCAAATGGGAGGATAGGCATCTTCCTGCAAGTCATAAATTATTTCCATTCCATTTATTTGTGAGTATATATACACACTGAATCCCTTTATGCTCTGCAAGGTGTGTGCAACAAGAGAGGTTGTGGTGATGGCTTAAAATTAATTATTATTTAACCCATTGCTACATATTATTAAATGCTACTTGGGCACCAGTATTGGGAGAGGTCAGGGATGATCCCACATCTTCTGCCACAGCGCCAAGCTCAGGAGAGTATTCATGTTACAGCAAGTCACAATGCAATGTCAAGGACAATCTCTTCCATGCTGTGGTCTCAAAAAAAGGAGGGCAAGGGATTGTTATACTCGCCAGATGGAAATGTCAGATACAAAACCTGCAGACTCCTGCATTAGAAGTGCTGATCATTTTGGCTCGGTTTGGTAGCCAATCAGGATTTCTACCATCCAGTGGGTTGGACCTTTCTTGCCTCCTGCTTCACTGCAAGAAAGTAAAGGAGAAGTACTGAATGGGTTGTCTATAAGTCTATATCAGTGCAGTCGTGCCTTGTTATCCACTGATTCGGTATCTCCTGATTTGACTCACTACTGATACCGGGTGTCCACCTTTAAATGCCTTGTAAGAAGGAAAAAAGGGTCAGAACCCCATTTCCTCCCTTCCTACATTCCATGCATTCTAGGGCAACAATAGGAAAGCAAGAAACCTGGAAGAGGGTTGTTAACGCTATTTTTCCATTGATTTTGGTATCCACTGATTTTGATATCCACCAGGGGTTCTGAAATGGAACCCAACTGGATAACGAGGCATGACCTGTAGTGCCAATTCACTCAAAGTGATCCTGTGCTCCCAGCTTTTTATTTATTTATACCCCTACCTCTCCCCTGCCAAAGCAAATGCCCAATGCAGTTTACACGGTCAAGCTACTCTAAACCACTATTTTTTGATGGGAATATACAGTATTCTCTTTTTTTCCTCAGGCAGCCTGGTGGCAAAGGTTAATCTTAGGCGGTTTGGGGGATAGCAATGCTGGTTTCAGACCCAGTACCAGTTTTCCCACCCTCATTTTTCAAGGTTTGGCCATATCACCAAAATCACTCAGAAATCTCAGGGTTTGGGATACATCTGATCGGGCACCTGTAGTGTCTCTCAAACTGTCTTCAGCAATCCATGACATTGATGTCGCATCCCAGCACACGTTTTATTCATTTATGTGTTATGGCTGAATCCTATATGGCCTAGTCTGTGCCAACAGACTAGCACCAGTGGAACATGTATTCTGCCAGTACAGGCTGCTGCAAAGCAGCCATAAAGCTCTTTGCTGCTGCCAGTGTGCCAACAGGGAAGCCAGAGCTTTCCCACCTATGCTGGTGGATGTTGGGAAGCCCAGCAGAACAGATATGCCCAGTGCTGGGATGGGTGGGAGGCATGGGGGATGAAATGGGAGGAGATTCGCAGGGGATCGGGTCTGGGAGGGAGTGGGCTTCGGGGTGCAAACGGAATCCAAACCCTTTCCTGGCCTGATTTGTGTGCACAGAGCAATGTGACTAAGCTGGCACAAGTCCATGATGCTCCATAGTGGTTGCTAGGGACAAGGAGACACATGTCCTCTTAACCAGAGGAAACCTTCTGCCACCGAAAAACCTTTGCAGGATGCAGCACTGCGCTGTGGCCAATCCATCACTACATGAGGATTTAGGTAGCATTGGGCTGTTAGTCTTTAAAGTGCCAAAGGTTTTGGGACTGTTTTTTATGTGAACATGGAAGTTGTTGCATTTAGAAAGACGATCTGTTTGACTGCATGTATTGCTGTCAGCTTTATTATTATTTTATTTTATTTTACTTGTTCCTTCAGTAATGCTTACTGGAGGCTTTCCCTTCTTTCCCAATCTACTGGCTGTAGAATTAAATTTCGGATTGCAATATGGTAACTGTATTTCTGGACTCCATTTGGTATACGATGGCTGACACATGCAAGTTACCAAATAATGCTACAGCGCTCCAATGCTGCGCATGCATGTGTGAACCATTTTAGATGTTTCTGTGCATGAAGGACCTGCTTGCAGAACTGCATTCTAGATATAGTAAAAGACCCAACTACAGCAGAACGCTGCTGAAGTTTCAATGATTTTTCTATATTGTTAATATTTTAAATATAATAAAAAGATGGCCTATAATTTTCTAAGAAATGGATGCAAATTAAGTGGCATTATTATGACGTTTAAAAAATGCATGAAGCCATAGATCTCACTAGTTTTGTTTGTGGGTTTTTTATTGCGGGCAAAATTAGTTTTCTGAAAAAGATGGCATGTTCTTGCATCACAATGTGGTGAAAACCCAATATTCTCCCTATTCTCTTGCATAATTTCACCAACTCATTGGGCTAGGAAATTGGAGAGGGAATTGGGCTGGTGCAGCATTTGAAACCTTCCACAATGAGCGGCACCTGCCCAAATTCCCTCTCCTATACAACGGTTATAGGCACTCTGTCCCAGTTTGTATCTGGTCACCCTACCTAAAAGCTTCCAACAATACCCAATAATTAGGGATTCCCCTCATCATTTTCAAATCCAGGGAGTGAGAGGTACACTGCTGAGTAAGGAAGTGGGTAGCATTTGGTGCACTGCCTTGACACAGAGAGAGGGGGTCAGCCTTAGGAGCTGTAGAGCACAATGAAAAGTATTTTTGCCAGAAGCCCATACTTACTACGATGAGTGGCAGCAGCAAGGCAGTGGACACTGCTTGCTGCCCCAGAGCGGGGCCCTTCCAAGCAAGCATGAGGCCCAATTTGGTCAAATTGGTCAAACGGCCCTAAGGTCAACCCTGCAGGGAGGTGTTTGGTCAGTCTGGTTTGCAGGTCCTGTAACTCCATATTTGGCAAATGATTCTAATGTAAAGGCTATGGAAGCTATTCTCAACTCAATGGTTTTCTTCATGATTGGTACTTGTTGGAGATGTGCTGTCTTCAGGATTCCAAGTTCTCAGGTCATCTTAAATCTATATGTGCCTAGTATCTTGATCATGTTTCCTAGTTTGATCCTAGCTAAACCTCTTGCTGGAATTAAGCTTGCTGTTCTTGCTTTCAATGTCCAAAGCATGTGGCTAGCATCAGTCGCCAATATAAGGAAATAGCCCATATAGTGCACATGTATCTGAGAAGGCAGTTTTCAGCAATTTCACACATCATGCTTTTCCTCCCAGTTTACTTTACCTTTAAAAAAGCACAATGCTGAAAAGCAAAGAGAAAGCTTCTTGATGGGTGAAGTAATCCGGGTGAAAAACTGTATTTGTTCAGTCTTTTTAGACACTTCCTCTGTGCTTTTCAATTATGATTTTTAAAGATAAACTAAAAACAAATAAACAGGATTTGTGAATTTCCTGAGAAGTTTCAAACAAAGTGCTATATAACTGGCACTGGGAGATATTTCTTTACATTCACAACTTCTATTTTCTACAACCATCTGTTCCACCAGTATCAACATGCCAAGATATTTATTCTCCATATATCTGCAGTACCAATATTGTCATCATGAATATAAATTAAAATGCTCTCATGCTTGCTGCTCTTCACCTTCTTCCTTATGCTTCCAGATGCTCACACATACTTTTAAGGATTCTGCAGCTTGATACAGTTTATGGCAAAATGTAATTACTTTGGCATATACGTTCTTGCATAAGAAAATAGCTGCAAGGGTCTATCAGGAATTGATTTGGGATTTGATGCTCGTTTGTTTATTTTAGATACTTTCACAGAAATATAATTACCTATAACAGAGTTTGTTGAGAGCAGGAAATCTCCTATATAAAAACATCAGCTCTGAATTTTCTGGCTGATGACTGTGAACAGATCTATTACTCAGGTTTTGCCTCAAGTGATACCTGATTGGAATCAGGAATTTGACAACAGAATATTAATGCTTCGTTCTGATGGTGGATGGGGTCCTGAATGGGAAATTCACCTGTGCGTTTGTGGTGGGGTCCCCTTGGTTGATACTGGAAGGGTCTGTGTCAGGGGGTCGTGGGTTGGGGCTCTGGCCTCAGTGCACTGCCACATACGATTCCCTTCCGTTGCTTACATGTGTGGGGTGCATTGTCCTTCCCGTGTTGGAGTAGTGAGATAACAGTTCCAGTGGGGTGTTTGAGTGGACAACAGAATATGTGGAACAGAATACCTGCAATGGGATTTCAGAGAGGACAAAGGTTAACACAAGGTCTTGCTGTAAGTGTTTGTGAGGGATGTGAGATTGTTTGTGCAGCATGCTCTCTTTGTTTGCCCTTTCACCATAATTCCCAAACTCAAACTTTCCCTTTGAGGGACAGCAGCAATAGAGCCCTCTGCCACTTGCCTTGTGACCTGAATGGGAGTCTCCCTGACAGAGCCTCATATGCTAGGTGGGTGGGCTGTGATTGGCTGTCAGACATACTCTGTACCCTAGTTTTGTCATGGTGGAGTTGGTGGGGCAGGGGGCTGGCAGGAGGTGCAATTTTCTGTGGTTTTCGCTTCCCCGTTGCTTCCTCTGAGGTTCTTCCTACCCTTGCCAGGTCTTTTGTTGGCATAGCATTTTCCCAGCATCACTGGGGTTTCCATTATCTGAATTGGGGGGGGGTAGGATCTGGTGTCCATAAATGACTCCTCCACCCATCCGTGTCACATCCTGCTTTCCTCCCCATTTTGGCTCTCCACCAGTGGAGCTGTGCCAGTGTCTGGGTTGTGTCAGTTACAATGGTGGAGCATTTTCTTGCCATTGGGCTGGCATCTAAGGTGCTGCTGTTGGCAGTGGGAGGCTTCTGCTGTTGGTTGGCATACATGGTGCTGCAGAGGCATATCTTGTGGACAGGACTGGGCCGTTAGTCCTGCATTCTGTAGATACAGACAGAATGCTTCTTGGCTCATTTGTTTCATTTCTTCTGATCCCTGGTAATTGCCTATTTGGTTTGTACCGAGAAAGGAAGATTACTGTACAGGCTGTTCTGAGGCATTTGTTCAACAGGGACATTTTCAAAATGTGGAAACACACTGAGACCAATGAAACAGAAACAGGCAAACTGCATTTCACAATGGGGGGGGGTGTAGAAGAGAAAGGGAAGGGAAAACACAAATTTAAGGAGACACTTGGAAGTGTAGCTACTTTCTTTTTCTATACTGTTGATGTTATGACCTCTGGCTGCTTTCTTAGGCACACAGAACAAATCATTTTAATCAAGTGGGGATAAAATTATTGTACTTTCTCTGTGAATTGAGTGCATTGTTAGAAAGTATATAAACCACTCAGGGCGCAATCCTAAACTGAGTTAGGCCGGCATAAACTAAGCCAGCAAAGTTTGGCCAGCACAGAGGACACCATAAAGTATGTTTGGACCACTCTCAGAGTCAGAGAGTCCAGCACACAGTTGTGAGCCATCCTCCCTGACTCTGAGAGTAGTACAAAAATGCTTTATGGCGGCCCTTGTGCTGGCCAAACTTTGTTGGCTTAGCTTATGCCGGCCTAACTCCAGTTTAGGATTGTGCTCTCAGTGTGCTATAGATATTCAGCTCAGCATGATGAACCATGGGAGGATACAGCCTTAATTCCTGCTCCTTCTTGAAACAGAGGGCTCACCTATCACAAATAAGACCAAGGTCTGTTTGTTTTATAGGATTTTTATATCGCTTTTCTAAATCTCAAAGCAGTGTACATAAAACATAAGAAACACATATAACACACACACACACACACACACACACACACACACACACACATAGAAAAAATAGCATATGAATGTGAAAAACTATATAAAAGAGGATGTATGTATGTGTGTGTGTTTGTGTGTGTGTATGTGTTATGTTCCACATTAGCTCTGGAACGCCTGGAGTGATTTACACCAAACAGGGGGCACGAGCCCTGGGCGCCATAAGGGGGGGCACCGTTGGCATGGCACCCGCCCCCCACCCGCAAATTTGCACCCCCCTGTGCCCGAGCCAGGAGGCGTGCCAGTGTCTCCCCTCCCGGCCTGCTGCTCGAGTACTTCAAGTGCCTGATCGGCAGCCCCGGAGAAGGAAGCCGCCACCGTGCCCTCCGGCTCTGCAAACTGCGGGGGTGCCTTAAAGTGGCCTTAAAGTTGCCGGCTTTTCCTGGCTGCCACTGGCACTTTAAAGCCACTTTAAGGTGCCCTGTCACCCTCAATTATGTGGTTGGCATCACTGCCCGCTTCCCCCATCCACGCCAGCCTCGGAGCGCCCAGCAAGTTCCTTGAAGTTCCTTGAAGGGCGGAGCCACCGGTCTCTCTGAATCCCCCCTTTTCCTCTCCTCCAATGGTGTTGCTTTCTTCGGCGAGGCACCTCCTCCTCTCCCCACTCCTCACGGCCTCCTCCTCCTGACTTCCCCCTTCCTCTGAGGTGCGAGTGGTAGAGGCCACCGTTGCTCGGGGAGCCGCTACTGCCTCCTCAGCGCCTCACTCGCCACCCAGCTGCTGCTTTTGCCCTGACGCCTCGCCTCCCTCCCCTTCCCCTGGGCCGCCTGGTATATGAGTGATTTATAACCATGAGCCCGCCATGGCCATGCCTGCCCAGAGGCGCCTCATGTGGGACTTCAAGATATAAGGCGGGACGGGACAGCCGGCAGAGCTGGCTGCATTTACCTGGCTGGGTCTGTTTGTGTGTGTGTGTGTTTATGTCTGTTTGTCTGTGTGTGGGTTGGCTCTGCAGAGCCAACACACACAAAAAAACAGACATAAACACATGGCGGCAGAAGCCACACCCCACAACGTCATGACGTCACAACGACATCGTGATGTCATGACGTTGCGTGCGGGGGGGGCGCAATTTCATTGCTTGCCATGGTCGCAATTTTGTCTAGATACGCCCCTGAATAGAACGCACCCCTAGGGGTGGGGGTGGGAAGGGGGTGACATGTAAAAATAATCAAAAACGACTGATATTAGTGTCAAATCCATAGTTTTCGGGGTCGCTGAGATGAATAGTGACACTCCCCATGCCGTTCAGCCCCCCATCAGCATGGGGGGTGAGAAGGGGTGA
Source organism: Lerista edwardsae (assembly GCA_029204185.1). Lineage (NCBI taxonomy): Eukaryota > Metazoa > Chordata > Lepidosauria > Squamata > Scincidae > Lerista > Lerista edwardsae. The sequence continues at coordinate 5,254,388 of JAJKFI010000049.1, read as the reverse complement.
AAAATAAAATGTCCAAAATGACTGACATTAGTGTTCAATCCATAGTTTTTGGGGTCACTGATTGGTGACAGTCCCGATGACATTTAAGCCCAAGTGTAGTCAAATGGAATGAATAGAACTCTGTAGAACCTTCTGGAAATTTTTAGAAATCATTATGACATAAGACATAAGACATAAGAAATTTATTTGTCATTACACTCACAACTGGGTGCAACGAAATGAGGTGCTCTTCCCCAAGGTAAAACTGGACAACACCAAAACTAAAATATGCACAATCAACCATACAACAATCACTTATACAAATATAAATACCCCATTGCTCCCAGCAATTTAAATTCCACAAAAACTTATGACCCCGCATTTAAACTCAATACTGCACTTGGGTAAAAACTGTTTCTGAATCTGCTCGTCCTTGCTTTCAATACCCTAAATCTCCTTCTCGATGGTAATAGTTCAAAGAGCTGATGTCCCGGATGAGAGGAGTCTTTCAATATATTAGATATCTTCCTCTTGCATCTATTTTTATACAGTTCTTCCAAAGAGGGGAGTAAACAGCCAATGATGTTTTGGGCCGTCTTGATCACCCTTTGAATTGCCTTTTTCTCTGCCACTGTGCAGCTCGTGTACCATACACAGAGACAGTAGGATAATATGCTCTCAATTGAACTCCGATAGAAGGTGATTAGCAAACTCTCAGCCAATTGTTGCTTTCTAAGAATCCTTAGAAAATACAACTGTTGTTGTGCCTTCCTAATTAAAGCAGTGGTGTTCGCACTCCAAGTCAGGTCATTAGTTATGATGGTCCCAAGAAACTTACATTCAACCACCTGTTCCACACAAACTCCATCTATATACAGTGGCTGAATGTCTGCTCTTTTTTTCCTATAGTCCACTATAAACTCCTTGGTTTTTCGGATATTAAATAGAAGATTATTTTCTTTGCACCAGCGGGATAGCTGTAATACCTCATCCCGATACGCAGACTCATCATCCCCGGAAATAAGTCCTACTAATGTAGTATCGTCCGCAAATTTGATAATCCTATTATTGGGATGGTTATTGGTGCAATCCGATGAATAAATGGAGAACAGTAGTGGACTAAGGACACAACCTTGTGGAGTGCCAGTGCTGAGTATCTTGTCAGTAGAGATGTAATCATTCAGTTTAACTCTTTGTGGACGATTTGTTAAAAAATCCCATATCCATAAACAGATAGAATCTGGAAAATCTAGATCTTTAAGTTTGGCTATTAATCTGTGTGGTATGATGGTATTAAAAGCAGAACTAAAGTCCGCAAACAGCATTCTTACATAATTCCCTTGTGTTTCCAAATGGGATAAAGCCATATAAAGCACAGTATTAATCGCATCCTCAGTTGATCTATTTTCTTTGTAAGCAAACTGAAGCCCATCAAAGGAATCAGGAAGGCAGGAGATAATGTATTTCCGAACTAGCTGCTCAAAGCACTTCATTAAGATTGAAGTTAGTGCCACCGGCCTATAATCATTTGGACTATTTGTAGGCAACTTTTTAGGCAGTGGAACGATGATGGAAGCCTTGAGACAGACAGGAACTGCACATTGTGTCAGGGATCGATTGAAAATTACAGTCCAAACCCCGGCTAGCTGATCAGCACAGTCTTTTACCACCCGACCAGGAATTGAGTCGGGTCCAGCTGCTTTTCTGGAGTTAACCACCTTCATTGTCTGTCTCACATCCAGCTCATTAACAATGAAGGGAGGACACTGCTGAGTAAATGATGGCAAACGAACAGGTACAGTTTGATCGATCTCGAATCGAGCGAAAAAGTTGTTCAACTCCTCAACCACCTCCACGCCACCGCCCGAAGAAACCTTTTTTGCTTTATAGTTCGTTAGTTGTTGAACCCCCTGCCAAACTTGCCTCATGTTATTGCTGAGAAAGCAGTCTTCAATTTTCCTCTTGTATTCGGCCTTAGCTTGCTTTATGCCTCTCCTCAAGTTCGTTCTTGCTGCACTGTAGTCTAGATCATCCCCAGACTTAAAAGCCTTATTTCTTGCATACAACAGGCGTCTAACCTTCCCGGTCATCCAAGGTTTTTGATTAGGATAAACCCGGATACGTTTCTCCACCGTGACAGTGTCAATACAGTGTGCCATATACCCTAACACCGCAGCCGTATGTTCTTCCAGATCAGGATGATCAAAAACTTCCCAGTTTGTCTGTTCAAAGCAGTCCTTTAACTGCTCCATTGCTCCCTCCGGCCAGCTTTTCACTGTCTTGACTACCGGCCCTGACTGTGTTCTCAGCGGAATATACTCCGGAGCCAGAAACAGGGACATGTGGTCAGACTGACCCAAATGTGGTAATCGTAATACCCTGTATCCATTTGCAATATTCGTGTAGACCTTATCTAAGATGTTTGACCCCCTAGTGGCACACCTTATATGTTGATGGAATTTAGGGAGGACTACACGTAGGTCTACATGATTGAAGTCTCCTGCAATAATGTATACTGCATCCGGAAATTTGCTTTGCAAGTTGCCAATTTCATCGCCCAGATGACCCAGCGCCATATCCGCATTTGCATCCGGCGGAATATAAACAACAAGAATAATAACAATACTAAATTCCCGTGGAAGGTAGAAAGGTCTGCATTTGACAGACAGATATTCCAGCTCCAAAGAGCAATGACGTGTTATAATCTCTGAATTTGTGCACCAGCTCTCTCTAACAAACATGCACACTCCTCCTCCTCTGCACTTCCCCACATTCCTGTCCCTGTCCAAATGATGTAATAAAAAGCCTTCCATATCAATAACAGTGTTTGGAATAGTGGGGTTAAGCCAGGTTTCAGTGATTAACAGCACGCAAGAGTTTTTCACAAACTTGCTTGAGGAGACCTGTAACCTTAAGTCATCCATCTTATTTGCTACTGATCTGGCATTAGTCAGAAAGAGACTTGGGAGCGGTAACCGCTTTGTTTGTTTTTGCAGCCTGTATAAAACACCAGCCCTACAGCCCCTTTTCTTCTTCCTCTCCTTTCGTCTTCTTTTCCTTCTCACTCTCTCTCTTACCGGAATTACAGTCCACAGAGAGCCGGGGGACCTTGCAATCTCTGACGGTATACTATGTTTCCAAATAAACTTAGCTGTTATCTCTTGTTTACTTTGCAGTCCAATCCTCATGAGTTCACAATTGCTGTAGAGTATATTCACCCCGCCGGAGGTATTCACAACACAAGATAATACACACAAAAACATCCATAAAGAACGCCGAGTCGAAGAGCACTGAGCTGCAGCACCTGAATGCGCGGCCATCTTGAAACAATATAATATGCCCCGGTCTTGGACTCCAGTCAAATACTTGCCATGTTACCAGGCGTAGTCACTGAATACAAGGCTATCGATACCGTAGTAGATGCCTATGAAGTCATCAATTTCCCATCAGACCTCCTAAACTTACTTGATCCGGCTGCACTGCCATCACATCCTCTTTGACTTACAGTGGGATCTCCAATTATTTTACTACGGAACTGCCACCCACCAAAACTTTGCAACGGCACAAGGTATCAAGAAGATGCTGGGTACTGTAATTGAAGCGACTATCTTAACAAGACAGGGAGATGGTGAAACAGGTTTTTTCCCATGGATACCACTCATTCCACAGATCTCCCTTTTAACTTTAAGAGATTGCAATTTCCAATGAGACTTGCATTCTCGATCACAATCAACAAGTCACAGGGGCAGTCTATTAAGTACTGTGGAGTGGATTTGACATCGCCATGTTTCTCCCACGGACAACTTTATGTTGCTTGCTCAAGGGTGGGTTCACCCAAGAATTTATTTATTCTTGCTCCTGGAGGTGAAACTACAAATGTTTATAATCAAGTTTTCTGTTTATTTCAATTCAAATAGTGAATTTGTAAAAGATTTTACTTTATAATTTTTATACTGTACTTATGCTTTTAATTTCCTGTACATAAAATTACTTCAATTTTATACTATAGATAGAATTTATTCCTTTTCCTGTCTAATAGAAGCTTGGGATAAATAAATACCTGGGTATGGACAAGCTAGTATAACAATAAAAACAGTAAAAGAGCAGGACAGTATAAAATAGTATAACAGCATAAAAGTTAAAAAGGTGTTCCTAAGGACTACCTCCCTCCCCAAAAGCCAGGCAAAACAGATGGGTCTTTAAACCCCACTGGACACAATATACTGAGGAAGCTGCTTGGGTCTTCTGGCAGCTGGTTCCAGAGTTCTGGATTTCTGTATCAAGGTTCTGGATTTTTCTTGGAAACTTCCCCTCAGTGCTTAATTTCTAGAAAAAGAAGCTCATATCGCTCTGGCAGTGGTTACCAAATGTTTTTGACTGGCAGTTCCCTTGACCTACTGGGCCATTGGCTGTGGCTCCCCATTAGGGACACAATCCCATACATTAGAGAGGGGCAGGTTTCTCACAAGGATCCTGTAGTTCTCCTGAATGATTTCCTGGGGGAGCCATGGCTCAGTTTGGGAACCACTGCTCTAAAGAAAACTGCCCTCTGATCTGGAAGGCTTCCCTACTATGTGAGGTCCTCTATAGTCAATGGTGAGAGAAATACACTCTCTACCCATTTCACCTATTCTTATGTAAGGCTCCTGTGTGATTCCTGGATTGGAATTGGGTGCCACCACTGAGCGCTACAAGGTGACTGGTCCAGAAACCTACTCTCATCATGCTTCTCTCTGCCCAAGCAGTGAGTTTTGCACCATGCCAGTGTGCTACGTCTGGCTATAGTAGATTTTGCACTTTGCATTTGCAAGCACCACTTTGCATTTGCAAGCACCACTTGCCACAGCAACCAGTGTCAATCTGTAATGCCACGAGATATGGCACCATACGATAGCACTGTACGAGTGCTGCAATGTTGCATGCAATCCTTTGCACATTGCTCACAAAGCCAGAGCTGCTGCGTTTCAGGCATTATCAGTACTTTCTCAAACTGCTGAGGAAACTCCACTCCATCAAATCATAGCCATAAAAGACTATAACATGGGACTTTTGTTAACGACAGGTTTGTCTAACAAAAACAATGTTATTTTGTGAGTCAGAAAGGAAGCAAAGCAGAAAATTAATCAGTTAACATAGCAGGCGCATTGTCTAAGAAGTGATTCATTAGTTTCCAGCCTGTTCATTGTTTTGATGTTAATTAATTTTATTATTCATTATTCATTTTATTAGCAACATAATAAAGCTAGTGGTTTCTTAAATGGCCCGTGTTCCTATTTTCATATCCTTAAATTAATTAGAACAATCTGTTGCTACCTGTGGTTTTGTTTCCAAACTCCTCTTGGGCCTCCGTTGAAATTAGCAAATGATGAGCACAACAATTATGGTGCATGTAATTAGCACCATTTGTAATATTGTGCTTGTTGCAGGCTATAGTAATGTGCTTTTCATATTGGGTTTTTTATATTGGTTGTTTTACATTATTTTTATTTTTAATTTGTTTATTATACAGTCATGTCTCGTTATCCGCTGGGGTTTGGTTCTGGGACTTCCTGCAGATACTAAAAACTTACAAAATGTTAAATAAAGGCAGTTAAAACAAAAGACAAGTCAGCCAGGCATGTATAAAAGATCACTGTATAAAAAAGGTTGGACCTCTATTTTGTGTAATTTGTGCATTATACTTATTATTGTGTGTCTATTTTATGCTATGCTTTTCATGTTTTTTTTATATTTTGTAAGCTGTTTTGGATGCTCATTTGGGAGAAAAGCAGCGTATAAACAGAATAACAACAGCAATACCCAATGATGTGCATCTGGAAAGCATGGCTTCCATGTGCACCTCCCTTGTTCAATTGATAAATGAATGAATTTGCACCTCCTTTCACAGCTGCCAAAAGTGGGATTCTGAATGGAGCACTCCTTATCTCTTTGCAGTTCCCAACACTGAGTTGGGAATGGTGTGTTTGGACAGCACTAGATGGACAGTGCTGTCAGCTGTGACTGCACTACCCATCTGTACACAAAGCATAAGACTATATTCAAGCCTCCCTTTCCCTCTCTGGATACTGAATCAGTGGATACTGAAGCACACCTGCACAAATTTCTAGGTGCAAACTATGAATACAGTACATGCAAAAGACAGATCGCTTTAAAAGGGAGAAGAGTCTATTACAGTACTATAGTTATTCAGATATTAAAGAGAGAATCATAATAAATGCCCTTAATTTGCGTTGGAGTTGTTTTGTTTTGCAATGCTGTTTTGAAGATAGTCAAGAATGGGCCTCTCCCATTTCATTAAGACATGGCCAGCCCCATGGCAGGGCCCAATAATGGGTTGTTTCTGTGGGGCTCCCACCCTCCCCATGGGGCTCCCCATTCACCACACAGCCATGCTGAGAACAGCACTTGTAGTGTTGCTCATGAAATGCAGCACCCAGAAATAGTTGGTGGTGACATGATGGCATCACCACCAACTGCTTCCAGGGGGCCCATTTTGGGCTGTTTGCAGGCAGTTCCAGGTTGGACAGCCCGATGAGCAGCCGCTCCTCTCATCCCATTGACTTACAGCCCACGGAGATCCAGGCTGCAGTAGCAAGTGATCCATTCGTTGTGTCAGTGTGGGACACCCCAAAGCACAGAGCCCAATGTGACAACATAGGGCCACATTGGCTCAAGGCTGGCCCTGCATTAAGAATTCTGCCCTCACTTCTGAAATCTTGTTGCTCTCCCCCCTCACAAGATGTGAAACGGTACTGCTATTGCTGAGCCCATGCTGAAATGTTCATAAACCTGCTGAATAAACCCACATCTTATTGGGGAAAAAAATTTCAACATGCTTTTAAAATGAATTGTTGTGTGAACATCTCTTGGACAACACTAACAGTGTTTCTTTACAAATTGAGAACTCCTTATAATTCTCCTGTCTGAAACATTTGAAAGGATCTGAAGAGGGCAAGACAAAGGGGACAGGAGCCTGTTTTGCACATTGAAAACCCACAATATCTCCACAGAATGAAAGACCCCAAGCTGGGGAGAAACAATCTGCCATTCTACAAACCTTCTAAGAAGTAGCCTGGACACTACAGGTTGAGTATCCCGAATTCGGACTGCTTGGACAGGAAAGTGTATGGATTTTGGAATAATTGCATAAATATAATGAAAAATGCTTCTTCTTGTTCTTTTCACTGCTATCCATTTGGTTGTCTGCTGGCCTCATGGACATTTTTCAACAATGGAACACACCACAGAGCAGATCTTACAGCCTGTTAAGTGAGAATGAGTACAAGACCTTCTAGTGTTCACACTACAGGAAGTTTTTTTTTTTAAATCTTAGGCAAAGATGTCTAGATTTCAGAATAGTCTGGATTTTGGATGTCCAGATAAGGGATCATCTACCTGTAATAAAATAACAGGATCATAGCATCATTTTCTAAAAAGTGAGTCGCCATTACAAAAAGGCCTAAAACGCACTAGTTAACTGCTTTACATGAAATAAAATTAATAGGTTCATGTCACATACACACGCATGCATGCATGCATGCATGCATGCACTCACTCACTCACTCACACACACACACACACACACACACACACACAAAGTAAAAGGAGAGGGAGTTTGGAGATTGCTTGTTTTGCAGCTATTTTGATTTTTAAAAACTTTTTAAATATTGTAGTATTGTTTAAAACTTTTGTTATAAGGCAAGCACTTTGGATCGGATAGGAGAAAAGCAGGATACACATCTATAAAATAAATTTATAAAAATAATGGGAATGGGAGGAATGGGAGGCTGCATGGGTGTAGATGAAAGGTAAAAAGAGCATATGATAATTAACCTAGGAGCAGGAATGGAGCAAAACTAGAGGAAACACAAGGAAGAATAGATGTGTCTCTGATGATTTCTCAAAGTGGGATAAAGAGAAGCTGATCTTGTCCTGACAGCCCAGCCCACTTCCAGAGATGTGTTTGTCACTATAGTAAAACTGAGGCAAGCCTATACTGAGTCAGACTGTCCAACTATCACCGGTGTTCCCTAGTGGGTTTCTTTTTTCTCCCATCACTTGCTGCCTGTTCCTTTTTGTAAGTGGTTAAGCAAGCACTCTACTCTATTACTGAAGTACGACCTTCTTCACATAGCTATTGAGCATAGCGGGGAAAAAAATATTCTGCACACGCTCAGAGGGCAAGGCTCTCCCACATATTCCAGAGCAGAGCCCCCTGGAGCTGAAACAAGCTTCTGGGGCTCAGCCTCAGAGAGAACGAAGAGACCAAATGAAGCCACTGAGCCAGTGGCAGCTTCAGCCCTCGACCCGCAGAGGAAATCGCGCGGCAGCTCGGTGGCCTTCAGGCAAAATGCAGAATCCCCGGGAGAGCGGGTCGGGGGAGGCGCCCTCCGCCTCGGAGCAGAGCAGCGAAAGAAACACGCGCCCGGGCAGGAGCCGTCGAGGTCTCTCCTTGGCAGAGCCCCTGGCGGCGGCGGCAGGAGCTGCGGGAGAGCGCCTGCGTGCTGGGGGTCGCTCTTCCCCTCGGCCGGCGCTGACCCCGAGGCTGGCGCCGCCCGTAGCCTGCCTCGTGGCGGCTCCCTCGCTACCTATTTTAGTCAAAGCACCAGCAGCGGCGGGACCGGGCTGCAAAGGGACGGCGCGCGAGAGCCAGTCTTGGACGCTCAGCAGAGAAACTTGGAGCAAGGAAGGGGGCAAAGGTAAGAGGGCGACCGCGAAGGGAGGAAGAGTCGCCGCCGCTCTCGCTTCCCTCCTTGGGGGAAGCGGGCGGGCGGGCGGGCGATTCGCAGCGCGCGCTGGTTCTGCCGCCGCCGCGGCCGCTTTTCGCGACTCTTCGCAAGGTTCAAAGCGCCCCACAAGCCCCACCCCTTGCACTTGGGCACCTTCTGACCCTCAACGTCTGCGGGCTGCTTCCTAGGCGCCGGGGGAGCCGCGATCCTTGGCGTGCGCAAGCGGCACGCTGTCCCGCCTGCGCCGTCCTACGCCTGACTCCTAAGCCAGAAGCCGGCAGTGCTGGCTTTTTGACTCTCCGCAGTGAGCGGTGGCGGGGTTGGAGTCCAGGAAATGAATTGGCTTAGTATAGGGATGCTTGTCTTATAGGTTCCGGGGCTGAGGAGTCCCTCGGCTGCGCCAGCTGCCCCGTGCTCTCCTCTCCCGCCACCCTGTTTTCCCTCCACTCCAGAAGGATTCGGTGTCCAGCAATACCAGGCCACACCCGCCCCCTTCTTTGCCCAGCCTCCTAGCCCGGTCTAGAGCGTGCGCCCACCGTCGGGCTGCCGGCACATCTTGGCCCGGGGTAGAAGGAAGGAAGGTCCCCACATGGAAAACCGCTGGGATCGGCCCTTTCCGTCTGCCGCCAGGCGATAAAACGGGCGGCTGCTGCTGCTTGACCGAGCAGGGCAGGCTGAATTTGTGCTCGCTCTCCCCACGAGCTCAGCGGGAGGATTCTGGCGAGATCTAATGGCATAGAAGGAAATGGGTTTCATTTGGAGCATTGAAAGCTGCCTAATACCTAATCCGGCCAATCCCCCAGCTAGGGGACATAACATACAAAGCATGTTCTGTACCCCTGAGCTGCTGTCCTCAGTAGCAACCACAACAACCTTTATTAGCAGCTCTATGTATGTAGTGCTGGTTGACATCTACTTCAGTTTATAGCTGATTTGGTGCTGGGGAACTAATTCAATTCATTGGTGTCACTAACTGTTTCACTGATCAGGCACCTCAACTTGCTTTCACCCTTGTTGAGGTATTTAATTTCCAGAATGAATGTGGGCACAATCCTATGTAATGTGTGTCTACTCAGAAGTGAGTCCTACTGTGTTCAGTGGGGCTTACTCCCATGCAAGTGTGGGTAGGATTGTAGCTTGAGTCTGCTTGGAAGTGGTTCTCTCTTATCTGAAAGCTCTTTTCCTGGGAAGATAAGGTGGGAAGGAAAATGCACTTTGCGCATGCTCAAAGTCACAAAGCTGAAGCTGGTTCCAAGTTCTGTTTCTGTATTTGTGGTCCTTAGTTGTCTACTTGAATTAAAGGTGCCACTGAAACCAGAAGAGGACCTGGATTGTAAATATATTGTAAAGTCAGCGGCTGGGTGCCTGAGATACAGACCTCCCCAGATCATTGGGAAGTTTTCCATTGAAAAACTCACAATTTTTAATTTATAAGGTTTATATTGTCTATAAACAAAATAAGCAAGACCAGCAGGTCAAAAATAAGCAAGACCAGCAGGTATACAAGGTTTAAATTGTTATCAAGACAAAAACAAAATTTTGGCAATCCAATCAAGATATGATCCTATGATCCCAGAAATAATACAAGCTCACTCTTTTAAAGGTCCCCCTTCCAGCCACATGTCCTGGCATTAAAATGGATCACTTGTTCCCAAACAGGGTTGGAACCCACCAGTGAGTCATAAGCCAATTTCAGGTGGGTCGCAAAGCACCTAGAGCAGCCATATTGAAAATATGGGAAGATGGGATACTAGAAATGGGTTGTGCTGTGTGGTTGTTTTGCTTGTGTCAAATTTGTAAATAGGCTTTTTTTCTTTCTGATTCACTTTGCTGTTTAGTTGGAAAATAGCTGAGAAATAGCCCAACTTATTCTCAGGAAATGAGTCCCAGGAAATTCTCAGGAAAGCAGCAGGCTCTGGTGTCACAATGTCGGCACTTTTAGCCATAACTTTTAGCCAGTGGGTCCTAGACAGATTGTCATTTTAAAAAATGGGTCCCGGTGCTAAAAATCTTGAGAACCACTGAAATAGATGGTAGCAGCAGGTAAGTCTGAGGGCGTAATCCTAACCTGGAGTTCGGCCGGCACAGTTTGGCTGGCACAAGGGCTACCATAAAGTGCGTTTGGATCACTCTCGGAATCAGGGAGGATGGCGCACGTCTGTGTGCTGGCCTCTATGACTCTGAGAGTGGTCCAAACATACTTTACGGTGGGCCAGCTAAACATTGCTGGCCTAACTGTTCCAGCCTAACAGGTTAGGATTGTGCTGTCAGTTGCAGCTTAAGGGCCCAACCCTATCCAACTTCCAGTGCCTGTACAGCCACAATGTAGCCATGAGAAAAAGGAACAAATGTTTCCTTACTTGGAGGAGGCCTCCATGACTGCCCCCGCCCACTGCAAGGTGCAGCAAGCATCCCACTGGCAGTGTTGCACCGGCACTGGAAAGTTGGATAGGACTTGGCCCCGAGCCTGTGAGTCCACTGGGCAACTAAACAGGGACTTATTCTTATGTGCAAAGCGTTGTAAACATATTTTTAAATTACAGCTGAGAGAAAGGGACTTGTCTCATTGGAAGAAGAGGCAGGAGTTGATTAGCTGAATCAGACCAATGCTGGCTTATTGAAGGATTGTTTACAGCATCATACAGAGTAGAAAACCAATAGTATTAATCAGAGGCCATCGAACTAGCTGTTCTCTGCAAATGACCAGAGCCATGTAATTGCTACAGGGGGGGAAGGGCAGGCAGGGCAGACAGGCTGTGTCATTTGTGTGACAGAACCACACTTGGATGACTAACCCAAGTCATCCAGAGACAGTGGGTGCAAATCGGCAGTTTTCAGAATGGAGAGAGGGGAAACGTGGTGTGCCCCAACGAAGTCTAGAATGGATTGTGAATTGCTCTTCACAGTCTCTCCAAATTGGGGGAACTGGCAGCAAAATGGCACACGTGCTTCTACATAAGTAAATGTAAAGTGATGCACACTGGGGCAAGAAAAATTTCACATATGCACTGATGGGCCTTTGATACGGTCTTTGACAGATAAGGAGAGAGATCCTGGGGTTAGTTGTGGGCAGCTCAGTGAAAGTTTTGACTGGGTGTGCAACGGCTGTGAAGGCCAATTCCATGCTTGGGATTAATTTTTTATAAGGATGGAGAATAAAATGGCCAGTATTAGAATGCCATTGTACAAATTGGTGGTAAGGCCACATCTGGAGTATTGTGTCTAGATCTGGTCACAACATTTCACAAAGGATATTTTCACAGTGGAGCTGGGAAAGGAGCAGAAGAGAGTGTCCAAAACGATTAGTGGGCTGGGGCACTTCGTTTAAGAGGAAAGCCTATTTATTATTAATTTATTTATGAAGAATATATTCGTCTTTCCCATGCCGAAGCAAATGCCCAAGGCGGTTTACATGGGCAGACTAGTCTGAACTACCATTTTCCAATGTGTTTTATTTACAAATATATAGTATTTTGTGATGCACCACGTCCTCAGTCCCAGATGTAGCCTTTCCCAGATGTAGTTCAGATGTGGCCAGGCTCAGATGTAGCCCAGATGTGGTCCTTTTGTCTGGCTGCAAAGGCTACAACATTTGGAGCTTTTTAGTTCTAGTCTATCTTCCTTATTTGGATCTTATTTGAATCTTATACTTCATCCAAGATTTCTGCATGTCATTGCTGCATCATCTGCCACCTGTATAGCAGTAACTTTGTAATAAACAAACTCTTAGAACACTTCACTGATTTATCATTAGGTGGGAAGTGATCTTTAAGTGCAAGAAAGCAAGTAAGTTCATTATCAGTCAGGATTTGTAGCTTGGTTCCTGGGAGATCTGATTGCCATTTTACCAGAAATCATCTTTGTGATTCTAGACATGATGACTTGATTAACAATATAACATCAATGTTATTAATGCAGCTAGGAATATGCTTTGTAAGGAGCTGCCATCATCCATATTATGAGGTCTGGGAAATTTTAAAGGAGCACAGATCAGAAAACAAAATAACCATGAAGTTGATGCGGGAATTCCCAAATTGTCCATTCCAGGGGTTGCAATTTAAGTGTAACCTTAAAGCATTTAGTTGTTAAAATTATTAAGCCAGGCTTGCTGTACATGTCATTCGTTTCATTTCATTATAGTGATGAGGACAAAAAGGAGCAGTGCTAATCATAAGGATGATTATGATTGATTAATCAGATGCTGTTTCCAGCAGTTGTTTAGTTGCTAAGTCATGTCCGACTCTTCGCGACCCCCATGGACCACAGCACTCCAGGCCTCCCTGTCCTCCACTAGCTTCCGGAGTTCACCCAATTTCATGTTCATTGCTTCGGTGACACTGTCTAACCATCTCATCCTCTGCCACCCCCTTCTCCTTTTGCCTTCCATCTTTCCCAGCATGAGAGTCTTTTCTAAAGAGTCCTCTCTTCTCATGAGGTGGCCAAAGTATTGGAGCTTCAGCTTCAGGATTTGTCCTTCCAGGGAGCAATCAGGCTTGACTTCCTGGAGGATTGACCGATTGGATCTCCTTGCAGTCCAGGGGACTCCCAAGAATCTTCTCCAACACCATAATTCAAAAGCATCTATTCTTCGGCGCTCTGCCTTCCTTATGGTCCAGCTCTCACAGCCATACATTACTACTGGGAAAACCATAGCTTTGACTGTGCAAACCTTTGTTGGCAGGGTGATGTCTCTGCTTTTTATTAAGTTGTCTAGGTTCGCCATAGCTTTCCTCCCAAGAAGCAAATGTCTTTTAATTTCGTGGCTGGAATCACCATCTGCGGTGATCTCGGAGCCCAGGAAAATAAAGTCTGTCACTGCTTCCATTTCTTCCCCTTCCAGGAAGTGATGGGAGTGGTTGCCATGATCTTAGTTTTTTTACATGTTGAGCTTCAAGCCAGTTTTTGCACTTTCACCCTCATCAGAAGGTTCTTTAGGTCTTCCTCACTCTCTGCCATTAGAGTGGTATCATCTGTATATCTGACGTTGTATATCTGTATATCTGATATTCTGATAATCTGAGGTTGTATATCTGATATTACTCCCAGCAATCTTGATTCCAGCTTGTGAATCATCCAGCCCAGCCTTTCTCATGATATACTCTGCATGTAAGTTAAATAAGCAGGGTGAAAATATACAACCTTGTTGTACTCTTTCCCAATTTTAAACCAATCGGTTGTTCCATTCTAACAACCGTAGCTTCCTGACCCGCATACTGGTTTCTCAGAAGACAGATAAGGTGGTCTGGTACTCCCACTTCTTCAAGAACTTGCCTCAGTTTGTTGTGGCAAACTGTTTGTTGTGCTGTTGCTAGTAATCTTAACTAAAATGTTATACTGTACATCCAAAATGGGTTGATTAATTATATCAAGAGCCAAACGTTAAGCAGGAAAAAAACCAGGGGAAAGCAAAATAAGAAAATAGATGTATATACCCCTAGATGGAATATCTCACAGAATCTACTGTTCTTTTAGCTTTGTGTACACTGAAACTGCCAATCATTCTGGGTGCTAACATTTTATTTGGAGAACTCTGGTAATGTTGAATGTCAGAGCCACCTGGTAGTATTGTAAAGATGTCACTAAGGAAATCTGGGATTCCAGAATTCTTGCCAATACTCTTAACTGGGTGCCAATACTCTGATGATTGACTTGCCGCTTATACCGTGGGGAAGGGTGAACATAGATAGAGCAAAACAAACTTGGAAAGCAAAATTAAATGGCTAACACAACATTCAAAAATTTCGGCTGTTGCTTGGAAGATTGTACATATGTCACTGTGTGGTACATATGATGACAGATCAGTTGACTTATTTCCAGGCAAATATTTTATGAATGGTGCCAGGTCATGTGAAGTTGAGGTTATATTAATAACAGGGCATGATAAGTGACTGCCCTTTGCCCCTCTATTTTAGTTCCCGCTTCCTGGAAGACTAGAGGGCAAAGCAGCCAAGAAATTACAACCATTTGTGGCTTCCAAATTTCTAATTTCCAAAATTCTAATTTAGAAATAGTCACAAAAGCTTCATTTGCCTTGTTGGTAAACAATTTGCCTGATATGAGGAACATAATGAAGTTCTGCAACATCCTAACAAAGTTCATTTACATTGTACAGGTAGATGATCCCTTATCCGGTCATCCGAAATCCAGACTATTCCGAAATCGAGCTTTTTTTTCAAGACTTTTAAAACAACTTTCTGTAGTGTGAACACTAGAAGATCTTATGCTCATTCCCACGTATAAGCTATAAGTTATATTCTCTGCTCTGTGGTCTGTGCCATCGTTGAAAAATGTCCAAGAGGCCAGCAGACACCCAAATGGGTAACAGTGAAAAGAACAAGAGGAAGCATTTCTCATTATAAGTATGCAGTTATTTAAAAATCCAGACATCTGAAATCCAGACACCTTCCCATCCCAAGCAGTCCGGAAAAGGGATACTCAACAAGTATTAAGTTCATTACAGGGCTGAAGCATATTGAGGGCGCCATCCTTCCCAGTGCTGGAATAGCATGGCCGTCCGGCCAGCGCCATATCCAGCGCTGGATAGGTGGAGGCTGGAGCCTCCCCGCTGCAAGGAAGCGTGCACTACCTTACCGTAGGGGAGGCTCCAGCCTCCCCTATGTGCTCCTCAGATCTGTGCCTGCTAAACAGCATGCGCAGATCCAAGGAGACTGCGCGGCCCGAATCAGGGTTGCGCGGCCTCCCTGACGGGCTTAGAATGTGCCGTATGGCCACCTCCCAAGCCTGCCTACGTCCCTCCCCAGCCTCCCTCCCTCCCTCCCACCAATCCCCGCACCACTTCCATGCGGAGCCTCCCTCGCACTGACTGGCTCCCTCACACTGATTGGTTTGCGCAAGAAAGGCTCAGCGCGAGCGCAGCAGAGCTGGCGCTGCCTGCAGCGCTGGTCCTACTGCTCTAGCACTGATGTGGGGCCGCCAATGTAGCGTTGGCACGACGGGCGGTGCAGGATTTCTCTGCGAATTAATGTAGCTAAAATAAAAAAATAACCACGTTGAATCTATAATCGATTCAATTCTGAAGCCTTATTGGCATATGTGCAGACATAGGTTCTGAATCAAATCTATAATCACGTGTGCCTATGTGCAAAGCTACTTATTAAAAGCAAAGCACTTCACTACGAGTCCAATCCTAACCTGGAGTTAGGCTGGCACAGTTAGGCTTCCAAAGTGTGGCCAGCACCAGGGCCACTGTAAAGTGTGTTTGGACCACTCTCAGAGTCAGTGTGCTGGCCACTCTGACTCAGAGTGGTCCGAACATACTTTATGGTGTCCCTGGTACTGTCCAAACTTTGCTGGCCTAACTGCTGGCCTAAATCCAGGTTAGGATTGTGCTCTAAAAGATGGAATGAGGGCTGATGCATTTCCTGGTGAATAGTTGTTTTGGGTTTTGGGATTTTGTTTTGCAGCATGTGAGATTTACATTATTTCTGTATACTTAAATTCATTTAAATGTGTATGTTCAAGGGGATCGAGATTATGCAGAAAAGGCTGTGTGGGTGCAGAAAAAAATGCCATAATTGAAATCAGTGATCCATCTCCTCTGACGTAATTTAATGGTATAAGAAGCATTAGTGTAAAAAAGCAATAGAAGGAAACTTAGGAAATATTGACTAGTAGAAAGGAAAGCAATGCAGATTTATGTTTATGCTGTCCTGTGATAAATGAAATAAGTTGTGCACAATTAAATCCAGAAATGTGGAGTTGAAAAGGATAATGACTAAATACATTTTTCCTTAGTTATACTGTGGCACTCAGTTCCACAAGATGGTTGCACGGAGCTAATAACATTATCTGTGGATAAATTGCATGTGTGTTCAGCCAGGATGGCAGCAGACACCATTAAAACAGTTTGGGATAGATTGACATATTAAATTGTATCTGTTTTAGATTAATTTCTCACACAGTAATTTCCAAACATTGTACAGCGAAAATTGCCATTGTGCCACAGGAAGACATCGATAAAAGTATCTAAAGGGTCCTGTGTGCCCAAAGTAACCCTGCACAGAGGAAATTGCACTCTGTATCTCTTCATGAGTTATGGTTGTGGCCCATTTGATTCCATACGGTGCAAGCAGTATGGATGAGCTTCTTGTCAAGACATGCTCAGAACTGTGATTCCACAGGAATACTCTCTCTCTCTCTCTCTCTCTCTCTCTCTCTCTCTCTCTCTCTCTCTCGTGTGTGTGTGTGTGTGTGTGTGTGTAGGGGATACGTAATTAGAATACGTAATGGTGAGAGATGTTCTCCAGCACTCCAGCAGCTCCAGTCAGGGTCAGCAGGCACATCTGGGTAGCTCCTCCCTCTCCAGTAGGCAGGTCAGATGAAAGACTTGCAGAGATGGGAGGGGCTCCTGGATCCGCCCAGTCTGGCCTTGCCTTTCGGCGAAGCAGGTCGCATTCCTCCGGTGCTCCTAAAAAAAAAAACAAACACTTTAGATCGTCGTTGCACGGAGAAGACTTTGAAGACACAAAGCCCTTTTAAGGGCTCTCAGGGCGCCCCCCCTCCTCGCGCAGCCCTGGGCAGCCCCAGATCAATACCCCCGAGGCCTGCAGCAGCACGGACCATGCGTCTCCGCTCGCGGTGGCCATTTTGTTTTTTGGGGTTTGGGTGCTCGGAGCGCCCAGCAGCCTGCAGCCTCTGCTTGCCTCCCAGCACCTCAGACAGGCTCAGGAAAGCGCCCAGGACCCGCGGAGAGCCCCTGCCTGATCCTCCCCTCACTGAGGCAGGGTGAAGGCAGTCTGGTCGCTGTGCCTCCAGCGATCTGTGCTCCGACCCCCGTCCCCACTCAGGGCACGTGGACGGCAGCCATTTTGGGCCCGCACCAGCCTCGTCCTCCTCGTCCTTGATCTACAACACGCGGTGAGTCCGGATCATGTCGAGCCCCGCGGAGGTCCCTGAAGAAGCCCAGGATCAGGGTGAGGTATCGGTGCCCATTTCCTCGGGGGAGATCGAGGCGAGGATGCAACACTTCATCTCCTCCTACCTGGACATGGCCCTGGGGGGGGATGCAGCTGGCCCCATGTCTGCCCCCCCCCGAGAATCTGGACAATGTGATGGCTGTCCCATGCTCCCAAGCGGAGGTTGGTGTGGAGGAGGAACAGGCAGAGCCACAGGCAGCTTCAGGCCTTCGGAGCTCAGCCGAGGACAGAGGCTCGCACAGAGCAGACACCCCCTCAAGACCAAAGAGACCTAGATCTCTCAGCCAGGATAGTCTGGATTTTATTCCATCTGCTCAGAGGCCACGGATGCAGGACTCCAGTGAGGAGGCTGCTGCTGATTCCTTGGAGGAAGGGGAGATTTCAGAGGAAGAAACAGTGACTGAGAGTCACACTACTCGCCTTTTTAAAGCTGAGATGTTTCCTCGCATGCTGCCCAAGGTCTTGAGGGTATTACGTCTGCAGGATGGCCAGGAACCCTCCACCTCATCGTCTTCTGGAACGTGGGGTGAACCTGTGGCTTTCCCAGCTCAGCAAGAGGCACCCAGAGGGTTCCCTTTTCAGGAGCATTTCAGAGCCCTTATTGATAAAGAATGGGAGAATCCAGCTAGAGGCAGGGACAACAATAAACCTTCTCTAAAGCTTTATTCTTTGTTCCCATCTGAGATGCAGCGCTTCAGGACACCGGTCGTGGATGCACCTGTAGCGGCACTCGGATCATCCTCCATCTTGCCTGTGGATTCTGAGGGCCTTCCCAGGGATCCAGTGGATCGGCGCATCGAGTTGGCCGTTCGCTGGGCATTTGACTCCGCAGCAGGTGCACTGAGAGCTTCAATGGCTGGTTCCATGTTCGCCAGAGCGGCCTTCCTCTGGACCAGAGCCCTGCTCCGAGACTTTGAGGTCCCCGACGAGGTGCGTAAGGACCTCAGGAAAATTGAGCTGGCTTCGGCTTTCGCCTCTGACGCCACGGCCGATGCGGTCCAGCTTTCTGCCCGTTCCATGGCAGCTTCTGTGGCGGTGCGACACAACTCCTGGCTCCGACACTGGGACGTTGACACGGCTTCACAGTCCAAAGTCGTGGGACTGCCCTTTAAGGGAGAAAAGCTGTTCGGTGAGGCACTGGTGCCGCTTTTGGTGGAGACCAAGGGCAAGAAAAAGGTTCTCCTCAAGAGAAATCCAAACCTCAGCCCAAGTCTTTGCCTCAGCTTTTTCATGGCCATCGATCGCAGTTTGGCAATGCCCCCTCCTCCGGGGCATCCACCTCCGCCTCAGGATACTTCAAGGGCTCCAGAAGATCCTGGCAACGTAAGCCTTCCTTCAGACCCCGCAGGCAGCCTGCTCAGCAGTCTTCCTCCAAGGGGTCTAAGCCCCATTTGGCATGACACCACCGATCGCCCCCTCATCGACGGCAGACTACAGTGCTTTGCCGATCAGTGGGACCAAACGACATCGGACCGCTGGGTGAGAGAGACCGTACGTCTGGGGTATGCCCTGGAACTTCGGATCCTACCCCGCGATCGTTTTGTTCAGGTCTACAGACCTTCCTGTCCGTCCAAGCACCAAGAGATCTTAAAAGCACTTCAGCATCTGCGCGACATTGGCACCATCGAGGTAGTCCCGGCCTCCGAACAAGGCCAGGGGGTCTACTCCCACATCTTTGCAGTTCCCAAAAAGTCAGGGGATACTCGCATCATTTTGAACTTAAAGTGGCTCAACCGTTTCATGTTGCAGCACAAATTCAAAATGGAGACTCTTCGGTCTATCCTACTGGCCCTCAAGAGGGCGGACTTTCTCACGTCTCTGGATCTGCAGGAGGCTTATTTGCATATACCCATCAGGGCGTCCCATCGTCGCCTTCTTCGCTTTTGCTACAACGGTCGTCACTGGCAGTACTGGGCTCTGCCGTTCGGCCTGTCATCAGCGCCACGAGTATTTACCAAGGTCCTTGTCATGTTAGTGGCCCACTTGCGCCTCCAGGGCGTGGCCCTGTATCCGTACTTGGACGACCTGCTCCTGCGAATCAGGACCCCCCAGCAGGGGGAGCTGCACCTTCAATGGACCATCTTGTGTCTACAGTCTCACGGCTTCGTGATAAATGTAGAGAAGAGTCATCTGTCTCCTTCTCAGATCATCTCCCATCTGGGAGTAACGATAGACACGGTGAACTTTTTAGTAACTCTGTCCCAGGGGAGACAGGAGAAAATCCACTCACTAGCATCAGAGACGCTCAAACTGAGATCCGTCAATGATCTTCTCCTGGCCAGGCTGTTAGGCATGCTAACTTCCTGCCAGGAAGTGATCCCTTGGGCACGCTTTTGGACGCGAGGCCTTCAACACCTTCTGCTGCCCTACCAGGATTGCATATCCAACGGGATCAGCAGAAAGATCAGTCTGAACCACACATCACGGGCAGATCTTCGCTGGTGGCTTCACCTGACCAGATTGTCCCAGGGCGGTCCGATCCAGATCCAGGACAGAGTCCCGATCTTCACGGACACAAGTCTCCTTGGATGGGGGGGCCCATTCCAGAGGGAAGATAGCCCAGGGGCTATGGTCATCGGTGGAAGCAGCCCAGAGCATCAACTTCCTCGAACTAAGGGCGATTCACCTCGCTCTTCAGACATTTGCCTCCAAGAACGGGAGCAACCACGTCCTGATTTACACGGACAACATGACAGCTCGCTCCTATGTGAATCGCCAGGGTGGAACCAAATCTCCGGCCCTACACAAAGAAGCCTGGGCACTGTTCCTGTGGGCAGAGTCAAACATCGCCTCCATTCAGGCAGAACACATGCCAGGAGTCGACAATATCACAGCCGACTGGCTGAGTTGGCAGCAAGTGAACCACGTGGAGTGGAGGCTCCACCCGGAAGTCTTCCGACTCCTGGAGGAAAAGTTTGGCGTGATGGAAATGGTCTTGTTTGCGTCACACCTGAATCATCAGGTACCGAACTTCTTCGCAAGAGGAAGGTCGCCGGGCGCCCGAGACATCGATGCTCTTCAGCAGCGGTGGCCCAGAGCCCTCCTCTACGCGTTCCCTCCACTTCAACTACTACAGAGAGTTCTGATCAAGATCAGGCAGGAGGAGGCGGAAATCGTGCTTCTAGCTCCGCTTTGGCCACGACGTCCGTGGTTCTCGGACCTTCGAGAGATGTCTCAGCAGCCCCCGTTTCATCTCCCAGACAGACCGGACCTGTTATCGCAGGGACCAATTCTGCATCCTCGTCCATCCTTCCTGCAGTTGACTGCTTGGTGGTTGAGCAGCAGGCCCTGGCCAGCTTAGGCTACTCCGACGCAGTTCTAACAACCATGCTGTCAGATCGGAGTGGGTCAACAAATCGAGTGTATAACTTGACTTGGAAAACCTCCGCATGGAGCGCAGGTAAGGGGATAAATCCAAAGAAGCCTAGGGTTAGAGAACTCCTTGAATTCCTTCAGGCAGGCTTGGAAAAGGACTAAGCACAGCCACTCTAAGACGACAGGTCTCGGCCATTGCTTCTATTTTGGGGTTTCCCAGGGGGAGAAGTCTCTCTTCTCATCCCCACGTTAAAAAATTCCTAAAGGGGGCTGCACTCCTGAACTGCCCCACTGTTCATCGAGTCCCTTCATGGGACTTACCCCTGGTACTTAAAACCCTTACCAGGGGCCCCTTCGAGCCAATGGCTACCTGTTCCCTTAAGGACCTCACTGTTAAAACAGTGTTTTTAGTTGGGATCGTTTCAGCCAGGCGAGTTTCTGAACTGGCTTCCCTTTCTGTTGCCAAGGAACTACGCTTATTTTCAGAGGATAGGGCCACCCTCAGGTTGGACCATTCCTTTTTACCCAAGGTCAATTCTGTTTTTCATAGATCCGAGGATTTGATTTTACCCTCCTTTTGCCCTAATCCGCAGCATGCTAAGGAAAAGCAGTGGCACACTCTGGACGCATGCAGAGTGTTCTACATTTCTAGGACTGCTTCCTTTCGTAAAACGGAGGCCCTGTTTGTCCACTTCAGGCTTCCCAAACAGGGTACGAAAGCCTCCCCGTCTACCATTTCCAGATGGCTGAGGGAGGCAATTGCCTCGGCGTACAGAGTTAGAGGGGTTCCCCCTCCCGCAGGGATTGTGGCACACTCTCTTCGAGGGGCTGCAACTTCAGAGGCCTTCAAGGCCTGTCCCTCCTTGGAAACAGTTTGTAGGACTGCCACTTGGAGCACCCCTAACATATTTATAAAGTTTTATGAAATTGATACCTACGCTTTCAAAGACATCGTATTCGCTCGGCGCAGTGGCGTTTCTACAAGGATGGCAAAGCTCTAAGTTTTGCAAGAAGCCTTACCTTGCAGTGGAAAGCACTCCTCTCCTACACTGTTTTAGCCAATCCTCACAGGGAACAGCAACATCTTGGCGTTGCTTACTGGCTACAGCAGCAAGGGAGGGATTTACATGACAGGGTAAGGCTTCTTGCAAAACTTAGAGCTTTGCCATCCCTGTAGAAACGCCTCTGGCTCAGCGTGTTCTCCAGAGCGTGGTACAGGAGGCCTCAATTTAATCCCTCCCCTTGAAGTTCAGTGGGCACAGCTTTGGTACATCCCAGATGTGCCTGCTGACCCTGACTGGAGCTGCTGGAGAACGGGAAGGTTGGTACTTACCGTGAACTCCCCTTCTCAGCAGCTCCAGTCAGGGTCAGCATCCCGCCCATTGAGAGGAAATTGAGGTCTGCCTTCTGTTCTTAGTTTGCTATCCTTCCTGTTCTGCCTCCCTGGAGGTCAGACTGGGTTGTGGTTTGCAGTTGCACTTAGGTTGTGGCCCCAGAGTGGGATCGGTAGGGCCAGTGGCCTGTTGCCGTTGCCGCACCAGAGAACGTCAAAGGAGGACAAGTCACCAGTGGAGGCTGCAGTGTCGTCCTCAGACGTTCCCTCAAGTTCAGAGTTGGGAGTTTGTTCGTTAAAGGCTTTGGATAGACTGGGCGGATCCATGAGCCCCTCCCATCTCTGCAAGTCTTTCATCTGACCTGCCTACTGGAAAGGGAGGAGCTACCCAGATGTGCCTGCTGACCCTGACTGGAGCTGCTGAGAAGGGGAGTACACGGTAAGTACCAACCTTCCCGTTTTCACACTGTAAAAAGTTGTCAGGTGTAGGAGTGAAGTGTATATTGACATAATTTGGAAATGAAACGAGCGGTTCAGCTGTCTGAATCTGGGAAATACGAATATAATTTTCGTAGTGGTTTTAATTTGCATGTGTAATGAGACAGTGTATGGCCATGAGATCATTAAAGGTATAAAAGTAGGATTATTATTTTTTCGTTATTCTTTGGTGGGTGCAGGGAAGTGAGACGTGCAAGTTTAACTAGTATGTAACATCTGTTTTGTCTGTAGATTATAGTGACATCACAGCTTTTCAGATGTTAGAATGTCCCTGTTTGCAATGACTAATTATAATATACTTAATAATTCACTGGAAATGAATGGGAATGCTATTGAGTAAGTACTGAAAGAATTACTGGTGCCCTTGCTGTTTGATTTAATGAAAGGAAAAGGGCAATAGAAACAATAAGGTCTGTCTTATCAGAAATTGTTTTGCTCAAAATTAATTCCAAGTGGGAAATCAACACTAGGAAGAACACTATGGCTAAAATTTTCCATTCCAACCATATGACAGTGCGCCGTATTTGAAAATGGCTATTTACATGGCAAGTTGCCATGTCTTATGGGTTCCGTGAGCGTGGGAGAGTGAAACATTTTCTCCATGTTTGTGTGTCCAGTACAGTATATTCCAGTTATAATGAACATGCTTACTGCAGCCCTTTTGCTATATCAGGAAAAAAATGACTATCAGGATAGAGAGCAGCAGTAAAGGATGCGCTTATGCCATTTCTAATCAGATGAAAATGGAATTCTGTGTACCCATTCAGTATTAGCAGAGATCAGATTATGTGGTTGTGTTAAAATGTCAAGATTTATTCCTTCAACCATTAGATATAAAAGGTTTAAATCTCGTTTGCAATGCATTACTGGATCAGAATTTGCTTATATAAGTAGTAGTATAGCCAGTGTTCAGTCGAAAGCTGCCTTTCTGTCACTTCTTCCTGTATTGATTAAGACAGCCAATAAACCATCCTGCTGAAGTACGTAGGGTCAGCTGCGATCTGCCGATGCAGTGCTATGGCTAAGAGACTGGTGGTGCAATTGTATACATGTCTACTCAGAAGTAAATCGCTCTGAGTTCAGTGAGGCTTACTGTCAGGTAAGTGGATATGGGATTGCAAGCTGAGCGCTCAAGTGTATGTGTGTCTACTCAGAAGTAAATCCCATGGTAGTCAGTGGGGCCTTTTCCCAGGTAAGTGTGGATAAGATTGCAGCCCGGGTTACAAATCAGGACTTTCTCGGTTTGAATGTTGCCTCTGCCATGAACAAGCCTCTCCCTCTCAGCCTCAGTCTTCCCCAGCTGCAGCATGGGGATAATAATATTTCACAGGGTTGTTGTGTGGTTTACAAAAAATATGACGCACTTGGCAAACTTAGAAAGTAGTATGCAAATGCTAAGTATTACTAGCATGCCCCATGGATTTCAGCATGGTTTAGGTACGATCGCTGTCTCTGGATCAAGCTATAATAATAATAATAATACCATAACTATAATATATTACATACATTATAATGTGGTGATTTCTGTAATGTGACATGAGCTGTTTTCTAAGGCCATGGTCACTTGTGTTGGTGGCAGTAAATACTGGTTTTAACTGAAGGAATACAAGGTTCTTGGCTTGTAAATTCAGCTGGAGGAACTGGTGCTTTGCTTGATGTACCTCATGTCAATATGTTGTTGGCACGTGTCTGAAACAAATGGATGATGGGTGTAGATAATTTTTTTCAGCACAGACAAGACAGTTAAATCAATATTTCTAACAAACGCCAAATAACTTGGCACGTGTCTCCTTCTTTATGGGTTTCCCTTAATTACTGCTGAATTATTTTGTCTTCTGGAAAGTTATCCAAATACATTATGAGGGCGAGGGTTGTACATGGATTAATTAAAATCTTACGCAATTTCTCGATTATACATGGGTTGTACATGGATTAATTAAGATCTTGTGTATTTTTATTGTAATGAGCACTTTAAGGGCCCAGCCCTATCCAACTTTCTAGTGTCAATGTAGGCACAATTGCACAATGCTTCCTTGAGGAAGCATCCGTACGGTTCCCCCACTACAGAATTCTGCGCATGCCCTGTTGGCAAGGCTACATCGGAGCTGGAAGGTTGGATAGGATTGAGCCCTGAGTCCCCAAACCTCTAGGGCAGCAGTCTCCAAGTTCCAGCCTGCGGATCTGGAGACGGCTGTTTCCATCCGCCAGGTGACTGGCCTTTACCGTTCTGCCAGGGAGCATTGGGACTACCGTGACTTCTGCCCCTTTGTGTTGCTGCAGCAAGCCACTTCCTGGTTCTATCGCCCCAGCAGGCCATGCACGCGACATTCTGGGCAGGCGCATCTGACCGCAGTGACACTTGGGGGCTGTAGTCACTGCTCTCCCAGGGCTCCCTGGTGGAACAAAAAGTGCTGGTCATGCCAGAGAGCCTTTTAGGCGCTGCGGTGGTCTCCCGTTTGGAACCGCAGCTCTAGTGCAAAGCAAGCCTTTGAGTGCAAAAAGTTGTCTTTCGTAACGCTTGCTTTTCAAGGGACATGTCATAGGCCACAGCTGTTAGGTTTGCTACGCAACAGAGAATTGTTTGCAGACAGCCAGTAGGTAGAGGTTTTTTCAGTGAGTACAGTACGATTTCAGCCCAAGTCTTACTCAACACAATGGGCTTATTTCTGCGTAAAATAAATAAAACAATTCCATTTCCAAGCAGCGCTACCAGTAGGGCTTGCTTTGCTCCTGGGAATTTAAAGCGATCAAGCTGTTGTGACTGCTTTGCAGTGGGAAAGTGTTTGCACTTTGACCAATTCTTGCGCGAGGGGCAAATTAACAGTTCCATAACAGGTCACAGAACATCACCACCGTGTGAGCTCCTTTCACACACATTGCTTTGGATCCACACTTCGGTGTTTGGCACAACTAGGTGCTTCCGTGTCATTATCCTCCTCCCCTTCAACATTACTTACGTAATGTAAACTGAAATAGCATTAAAGTAAGATCACTGCTGGCCCAGGCCTGCCCAGCAATGATGCAGCTGTGCTGAAGGGGTGTGTCGCCAAACTCCAGCCGATGGGCCAGATCCGGCACCCCCCGGTCTTTTCTCGGTGTGAACGGCACCTTCCGTTTCACCAGGGATGCTGCAAAACTCCCCGACTCCAGCCTTAGGGGTCCTTGCAGCCATCCGTCTGCGTAGAGTGCTGGCTGCTAGCCTTGCTGAGGTGGCAGACCCTGGATGTGGCTGGCTG
The DNA here is from genome assembly GCA_029204185.1 of Lerista edwardsae. NCBI lineage: Eukaryota > Metazoa > Chordata > Lepidosauria > Squamata > Scincidae > Lerista > Lerista edwardsae. The sequence continues at coordinate 5,228,362 of JAJKFI010000049.1, read as the reverse complement.
CAAAGATCCCTGGGGGTATTTAATTGGGGGGTCTTTTGCAGTGGCCCTGGCAGAATGGAAAGTGCCGTTTGTGCCGGGGACACTCTTCCCCGTCGCAGCCATCTCCAGTTTGGAGACCTCGTGAGTTAAGCAATATGATGCTGATGTTTTCCGTGTATTGCTTTGAGTTTCCATTTTGTACACACTAGGAGTTTCACTTCAAAGTGCTGCATCCTCAACAGTCAGTTAGCAAGTGGTTGTTTGAGTGGCTATTACAAAATAAGGCCTGTTGATTCCCCATGGAAAATACTGTAATGACCGGAAGGCATTTTGGAACACAGGTCACTTTAAACTGCTCTGTTTCATGGATTTTGGATTGTAATTCCACAGTCAAACTAATTTTTTGCCTCCTCATTGCATTTGTGTAGTTTTTGCATCAGAAAATTCCTAATGGGCCAAACATATGATAGGCAATAGCAACGGTTGGATTTCCTGAAGTCTTTTTTCCCCTTTTCCTCAAAGAAGCCACAGGAAGAACCTGATTTAGATTGAGGCCACTGTGAGGAGAGCAGGAGACTCTCCTTCCCCCCTCCACTGATTCCCCAATGATGAATTGCAGATCGGGCCCAGGAGGGGATTGGGATTGGCCTCTGGCAGGTAAGCCATTCCTCCCTCCCCCCGAACAGGCTGGCCTTATGCCAGCCTGCTCAGATCTGCACCAGCAATCCAAATAGCTCTGATGGGGTGGCTGGGGCATTACTCAGCGTAAGGGCAGTCACCTCCCTGCCCCCCTAGCCGCTGGGGGCATTTGCCTCCCCTCAGCCAATGGCAGGACCGCCACTGGGGAAAGGGACATATGTCCCCTTATTCCGAGTTGCACCACAGCTGCCTCCTAACCTGGTGCAGGCCAATTGGTTTGCCTATTCCAGCCCAGGTTATGATTGGGCTGTAAAAGACTTTCACACTTAAGGTGCAGTCCCATACATGCTTAGTATTGCATGAGCTTGATTAATATTCAGTTGTAAACATGTATAGGATCCAGTTATAAAAGTATAATAATAATAATAATAATAATAATAATAATAATAATAATAATAATAATAATAATAATAAT
>JAJKFI010000049.1:5101953-5207715 GCA_029204185.1 Lerista edwardsae | reverse complement strand
TAGATAGATAGATAGATAGATAGATAGATAGATAGATAGATAGATAGATAGTGGCTAAGAGACTAAGAGTGCAATCCTAATGGGCAGACGCAGGCAGTTGGCCTGTGCTGCATCCTAATCAAGCTAGTAGGCGGCAGCAGCTTGGCAAGGGAACGAGATAAATCACAGGCAGCTCAATAGGGCTGCTCAGATCTGTGTCTGCAAAACTGCAGACATAAGTACGAGTTTCCCGCAGCAGCCCGAACTGAGGCATCACAGGCTGAGAACAGGACTTTGGATGCAGCCTAGTGGCTGCATCTGGGCTCCACCCCCTCCCTCTGCCTTCTTCCTGCTCCATTCCAGCCCCCCTCTCGTCTTCTCCCCCCACCCCAGAAATGGCCCTGGGCTTGCGAGTCTTGGCCGACACAGGACTGGCTTACCTGTGGGCCCCGCTGGCATGCCTGGGTCGACACTAGGGCTTGTGTCAGCCCAGCACCTCCCAAGAGTGGTCCGAACAAACTTTACAGTGTCCCTTGTGCCGGCTAAACTTTGCTGTCCTAACTCCAGATTAGGATCGCGCTCCCAGCCTAGTAAACAAGAAAAAAGGACTGAGTTGTACAGTACTCTGTGCTGTCTTGGAAAGTGAATATAAAAGTGTAGCTCAGTTAACCTGAAGTACACTGAAGAGAATGTGGTCACATGATGGATGTCACCCTGCAAATAAACTTGAGAATTTGAAGGAGGTTATATGGTTTTCTTGGAATTATCAAGGAATAACTCCATTTTCCCTTTCATGGATCACTGCCTTGTCGTGGCGAAGGGGCTTGAGTAGCTCAATGAAGCTGTGAGCTATGCCATGTAGGGCTACCCAAGATGGACAGGTCACAGCAGAGAGTTCTGACTAAACGTGGTCCGCTGGAGAAGGAAGTGGCAACCCACTCCAGTACTCTTGCCAAGAAAACCCCATGGATTACAGAACAAAAAGGCTAAACGATATGACACTGGAAGATGAGACCCTCAGGTCGGAAGGTGCCCATTATGCTACTGGGGAAGAGCAGAACACGAGTACTAGTAGCTCCAGAAAGAGTGAAGTAGCTGGGCCAAAACTGAAAGGAAGCTCAGCTGTGGATGTGTCTGGAAGTGAAAGGAAAGTGCGATGCTGCAAAGAACAATACTACATAGGAACCTGGAACGTCAGATCTATGAATCAAGGCAAGCTAGATGTGGTCAAACGTGAGATGTCAAGGCTGAACATCGACATCCTGGGAGTTAGTGAACTAAAGTGGACAGGAATGGGAGAATTTAATTCAGATGACCATTATATTTGCTACTGTGGGCAGGAATCCCTTAGAAGAAATGGAGTAGCCTTCATTGTGAACAAGAGAGTGAGAACAGCAGTACTGGGGTATAACCTCAAAAATGATAGAATGATTTCCATTCGGATCCAAGGCAAACCTTTCAACATCACAGTAATCCAAGTCTACGCCCCAACCACTGGTGCTGATGAGGAAGAAGTTGACCGCTTCTACGAAGACCTAGAACAGCTTCTAGAATTAACACCCAAAAAAGATGTCCTTCTCATCATAGGGGATTGGAATGCTAAAGTAGGCAGTCAAGAGGTAAGAGGAATAACAGGCAAGTTTGGTCTTGGAGTACAAAATGAAGCAGGGCAAAGACTGATAGAGTTCTGTCAGGAGAACACATTAGTCATAGCAAACACCCTTTTCCAGCAACACAAACGGCGACTGTACACATGGACTTCACCAGATGGTCTACATCGAAATCAGATTGATTACATTCTTTGCAGCCAAAGATGGAAAAGTTCCATACAGGCAGTCAAAACAAGACCTGGAGCTGACTGTGGCTCAGATCATCAGCTTCTTCTTGCCAAATTCAGGCTTAAACTGAAAAAAGTAGGGAAAACCGCTAGGCCCTCCACGTATGACCTAAATCAGATCCCCTACGAATATACAGTGGAGGTGACAAATAGATTTAGGGGCTTAGATTTGGTAGACAGAGTGCCTGAAGAACTTTGGACGGAGGTCTGTAACATTGTACAGGAGGCAGCAACTAAAACCATCCCAAAGAGGAAGAAATGCAAGAAGGCAAAGTGGCTGTCTGACGAGGCTTTACAAATAGCTGAGGAAAGGAGAGAAGCCAAAAGCAAGGGAGAAAGGAAAAGATATACCCAACTGAATGCAGATTTCCAGAGAACAGCAAGGAGAGATAGGAAGGCCTTTCTAAATGAGCAATGCAAAGAAATAGAGGAAAACAACAGAATGGGGAGGACTAGAGATCTTTTCAAGAAAATTGGAGATGTCAAAGGACAATTTCATGCTAAGGTAGGCACAATAAAGGACAAAAATGGCAAGGACCTAACAGAAGCAGATGAGATTCAGAAGAGGTGGCAAGAATACACAGAGGAACTCTATAAGGCCGATCTAAATGTTCCTGATAACCACAGTGGTACAGTCACTGAGCTCGAACCTGACATCCTGGAGAGTGAAGTCAAGTGGGCTTTAGAAAGCCTCACTAACAACAAAGCTAGTGGAAGTGACAGCATTCCAGCGGAATTACTCAAAATCTTAAAAGATGATGCTGTCCAAGTGCTGCTCTCCATATGCCAGCAAATTTGGAAAACCCAACAGTGGCCACAAGATTGGAAAAGATCAGTCTACATTCCAATCCCAAAGAAGGGCAATGCCAAAGATTGCTCGAATTACCGCACCATTGCACTCATTTCACATGCTAGCAAGGTCATGCTCAAAATCCTACAAGCTCGGCTTCAGCAGTATGTGAATCGAGAACTACCAGATGTACAAGCTGGTTTCCGAAGAGGCAGAGGAACTAGAGATCAAATTGCCAACCTTCGCTGGATCATGGAGAAAGCAAGAGAGTTCCAGAAAAACATCTACCTCTGCTTCATTGATTATGCTAAAGCCTTTGATTGTGTGGATCACAACAAACTGTGGCAAGTTCTTGAAGAGATGGGAGTTCCAGACCACCTGATCTGCCTTCTGAGAAACCTTTATGCGGGTCAGGAAGCAACAGTTAGAACTGGACATGGAACAACCGACTGGTTTAAAATTGGGAAAGGAGTACGACAAGGCTGTATATTGTCACCCTGCTTATTTAACTTATACGCAGAGTACATCATGAGGAAGGCAGGGCTGGATGACTCACAAGCTGGAATCAAGATTGCTGGGAGAAACATCAACAACCTCAGATATGCAGACGATACCACTCTACTGGCAGAAAGTGAGGAAGACCTAAAGAACCTTTTGATGAGGGTGAAAGAGGAAAGTGCCAAAATTGGCTTGAAGCTCAACATTAAAAAGACTAAGATCATGGCAACCACTCCCATCACTTCCTGGCAAACAGAAGGGGAAGAAATGGAAGCAGTGACAGACTTTATTTTCCTGGGCTCCAAGATCACCGCAGATGGTGACTGCAGCCATGAAATTAAAAGACGTTTACTTCTTGGGAAGAAAGTTATGGTGAACCTAGATAGCTTAATCAAAAGCCGAGACATCACCCTGCCAACAAAGGTTCGCATAGTCAAAGCGATGGTTTTCCCAGTAGCCATGTATGGCTGTGAGAGCTGGACCATAAGAAAGGCAGAGCGTCGAAGAATCGATGCTTTTGAATTATGGTGTTGGAGAAGACTCTTGAGAGTCCCCTGGACTGCAAAGAGATCCAATCGGTCAATTCTCCAGGAAGTCAAGCCTGATTGCTCCCTGGAAGGACAAATGCTGAAGCTGAAGCTCCAATACTTTGGCCACCTGATGAGAAGAGAGGACTCTTTAGAAAAGACCCTCATGCTGGGAAAGATTGAAGGCAAAAGGAGAAGGGGGCGACAGAGGATGAGATGGTTAGATAGTGTCACCGAAGCAATGAATATGAAATTGGGCGAACTCAGGAAGCTAGTGGAGGACAGGGAGGCCTGGCGTGCTGTGGTCCATGGGGTCGCGAAGAGTCGGACACGACTTAGCGACTGAACAACAACAACAACAAACTCCATTTTAAATCAGGAGGCTGCAGAGTGATAGATGATTTTAATACACAGCCTCACTGGTGGCCTGTCAAGGAGAGAAAATATTTACCTCCTAAATTGTGTAGTTGAGGATTGTTCCCACAACTGTGACAAGTGAGAAACCTTAGCAGTTTAAAAAGTGAGATGGCTGATATCTGGGTAAAGAGGCACTTTTTCAAGTGGTGCACCTCTTTTATTTAGCAGAGGAAAAGTAACTGCCCCTTTTCATCACAGCACAGTGTCTTTGCGAGTGCTGTTTGCCTGTGGTATACTATATTTTTTGTTTATTTACAGATTGTGACTCCTTTTGGGACAGGGGTGGCATTTACAGCGCAATCTGATTCATGTTTACTTGGAAGTAAGTCCTACTATTTTCAGCGGAAGTTACTCTTAGCATGCATAGGATTGCAGCCTTAGGGCACCATCACACCCAACTTTCCAGCACTGACATAGCTGTGCCAATGCGGAATTTGCTGCATCCTGCAGTTGGAGAACAATCATGGAGGCCTCCTCAAGGTAAGTGAATATTTGTTCCCTTACCTCAGAGCGGCATTGCCCTTACCCCAGTGCTGGAAATTTGGCTAGGATTTCTCCCTTAGTTATTTGAGTTTCTCTATAAACCGTTTTGTGAACGGTTTAAGTTGAAAAGCAAAATACAAATATTCTTAATAATAGTATATATTCAGGGCTGTCCCTCGATGTCCTGATATCTTCTGTGATACAATTCCGCCCTTTTAGCCTCTGCTCCTCCAAAGTTCTAGTTCAGTACTCTCCTCCCTTCCATACGTCATCTTCCCCTCTTCCATTTTCAGTCTGGGGATTAGAAGGTGGAGGACCAGTGAAGACGAATTGGCAGACAGAGATGGGCACCACCACCCCATCCACTCCCTGAGGCAACCATTTCAGTTGGCTTCATACATGGCTAGCTGTGGCTATGCAGGAGTACAGTTACTCAGAGCAACACAAATATTTCTGCATGGAGAAAACACAATGTAAGAGTTAGTGCTTGTTATTCCCTCTCTGACCCTTTGTATGAAACAAAATTCCCACATGTGGGGCCCAACATTGGAAAGAACAGTTTAGCAGCCATGATCCATTAGTAGGGGTGTGTGTGTGTGTGTGGGGGGGGGGGGGGGGGTTTGGTTATATTTTTTCCAAAATTTCTTGATTAAAAAGCAAATTGTGGTGTTATGTGTTTGTATTCAGATATTTTAACCCCCAAAGAGTGGCGTTTTGTGTTTTTATCCTAAGTTTTCATTTTTATTAATTTTAAATGCTTAAGTGTACTAGATAGATGATACAGGTGATATAGTGTCCGCAGATGCAGTCACAGTATTATTCTAGTTGGAAAAGTAATTATTTTAATTTCTGGAAAATATCTTAAACAAAATGCAGTATTTTGTGGTTTTATCCAGATATTATAAGCCCGAAAAACACATTTTTATACGTTTTTAACAAAAACGCACACACACACAAAAACCACCAGCCTTATCCATCAGGCCAGTAGTTCCCAAACTGTGGGTCGGGACCCACGAGTGGGTTGCAAGCCAATATCAGGTGGGTTGCAAAGTACCTAGAGCAGCCATATTGAAAATATGGGAAGATGGGATCCTGGAAAGGGAGAGGGCTGTGTGGTTGTTTTGCTTGTGTCAAGGTTGAGAATATGCTTTTTTCTTTCTGATTCATTTTGCTATTGGAAAATGGCTGAGAAATAACCCAGCTTATTGCTGCGTTCTCAGGAAAGCAGCAGGCTACAGCCTCACAATGACGGCACAATCCTAAAAAGTGGCTCCCGGTGCTAAAAAGTTTGAGAACCACTGCATTAGGCTGTTATGTCTGTTGAAGCAAGGCATCAAAAGAAGGTGCTTGTAAACAGCACCCGCGGTCGAGAAAGCGTTATGCCGGATCCAAGTTGGGAGGAGGTGAGAGATGGAAACAATGCTACTGGAAACGAAAATCACTCGGCATGTGCTCAGATGCACTCTGCGGGCTCCTGAGCCACTCCGAAGAACGTTCGAAGGAACGACGGCCGACACGCGTTCCGAAACTGAACTCCTTTCGACGGTCGGACGACGATTGCCATCAGTGCGAGCGAGGGTTGGCACGGCGAGAAGTCAGGAAGCGCGGGCGCCTGCGCACTGCCCTGCCTCTTGCTGGCTGGCGTCGGGAGAACTGGCGCCGCCCGCGCCTTCGCAGCTGCAAGTACCCGCTGCCTATTTTAGTCAAAACCTCCGCCCGGGGGGGGTCGTGAGTGCTTCGCGCAAGTCTCCTGTCGCAGCCGGAGAGCGAGAGGGCGCCCGGGCGTGGGGCAGCAGCCGGAGCTCCCGCCAGTGCCGAGCAACTCTGGAGCAGGAGGCGCCCCCCAAAAGCAAGTGGCGGGGACAGGTGAGGAAAAGTTGGGAGGGCGGCGGGGCCGGCAGATGAATGGGCGCGAGGAGGAGAGGACGGGCCGGCGCAACGCAACGCGGTCTGGGTGGCTGCAGCAGAGACGGAGGCTGCGCTGGGGAGCCCCGGGCTTTGGAGCTGCCCTTGCAGCTTCCTCGGGAGTCCGCAGGAGGACAGCGCGCGTGCCGGCGGCTCGGGTGCCCCGCGAGCGCGGTCCTCGGGGCACAGGCGCGCCTGTTCTCCTCCCTGCCGCCTTCCTTCCCCGTCCTTCTCCACGAGGACGCGTTTTGGGGCTCCAAGCTGCTTTGGATCTCAGGCACGCTGTGCCTTGGCAGCTTTTCTCGCAAGTCTTGGCTGCTTGTTTTCATGAACTGGTTACTTCCCAACAGGAGAGTTTTCAGGGCGCAAGCCTTGTCGCCTTGACGTACAGACTTTGCCGCTGAATCCAGTCTTTTTTTTTTTTTTAATTATTATTCAGTCTGGCATCAATTCACTTTGCACATGCTCAGGCACATCTCAGTGGAGAGTAAGCCCCATTGAACACAATGGGACTGATTTCTGACATAACTAGACATGGCATGGGCTCCCTTGTTGTGATACGCGGGAACTGTGATCACGGTGCAACATGCACTTAGATTACTTCCCTTCTTCCTGTATTTTTGGTCTAGCTCATTCACGTAATTAAAAAAAATTGGAACGTGGAATTGGAAGAACATGAGGATTGCACCCCTTGCTTAATAGCAGTGAAAAGCGCTCTGCACATGTTTAAAGATGCACTTTAAAAAATATCTCGGGAATTAAGTATTCCTGCTGAGCATTTGCTGTTGACTGCAGCCTTGGGGTCTTCCTGTCTGTCGGCTCCAGATGCATCCAGCATTGCCCTACCCCTTCTCCAACCAAAAGTTACTGCCTGGTGCTGAAAATGAAGCCACTACCGAGACAGTGTGTGTCAGCATACCTTCCTCTTAACAGTGGAAGAGATATTTAGGCAGCCATGTCTTGCTATACTCCTGTGGCTTTCCTCTGCTCTTCGAGTAAGGGTCAAATGCTATCCAATTTTCCAGCCCTGGTGTAGCCGTCCCACGGGTGTGTGCTGCATTCTGTGGTGGAGGGGGAATCAGGGAGGTCTCCTTAAGATAAGGGAACATCTATTTGCTTACCCTGGGGCTGCATTGCAACTGCATCAGCACCAGAAATGGATAGGTTTGGGCCCTCCTAAGTCTCTTTAGCTGCTAACTGGAGACCATTGCCTCCTACTTGTCGTTTGACTCTGCTTCAGGACAGTGGATTTCAGACCCAGTATAGCCTTGTTGTAATATATGCACATATATAATGTATAGATATGTAATATGATCTCATGTGATATTTAAACTTTTTATGTTTGTAATTCAGCACTAAGATAAAACAGCTGCAGCATTCCATTAATTTATGTGCCTTCCTGTCTCATAATCCATAGTTGTTGGTGGAGTAACATTTCCCAAGTCATATTTGTAATGTGTATAACCCCACCTTTTATTCATGCATTGATTTTAATAAAAAACGAAATGTCACGTTTCAACAACTCACAAGGCAGTATATATTTTAAAATGTATTTGTTAATGCGTGTGTGTGTATATATATATAGAAAGAATATTAAACTGTGCATAATAAGTCTGTTCTTTAAATAAAATGCTTTTTACAAGCGCTAAACAGCAATAAAACAAAATTTATCCCAATAAAATTTTGGGAAAAATAGGCACAGTTGCATAAGGATGTGTTAATCTTAAATTGAGAGTTCTGCTGCTCGGAGAATTTTCTTAAAGTTAATTTAACATGCATGTCATTGTATCTGTCTGCTTGCCGAACAAGTCGGCTATTTTTAAAAACACTCATTTGGAAGTGACAAAAAGCCAGGTGGCGTGAAAGCAACAGTGCGGGATCTGGTGGGAATTTTCCTGACAGAGTGTATATTTGTGATGCTGGGCAGGATTCAATATTTCATGAGAGCAGAAAGTTCATTGTTTGTCTTCCTTCTCGGTTCCTGCCTGAAAGTAATTTGCCCTAAATAATAAATTAAATAAGGCAACTCTATTTTGTGCAGAACATGTTTATCTGAAGTACTTAAAGAGCTGTAAGCCTAGCCTTTAAAGAGCCTTTCAGCATATCTGACTATAACATCGATATTTATATAAAGTGAAGTGACTTTGATGGTGGTGATCTGGGTGGCACTTAGATGTATCGTGGGAGACACATGGAGTGTCTCACAGTAGTTTTTGGAGGCCTCAGCAGTATGGTGTGTGTATCTTAATCCTCTGGTCCATTTTCACAACCAAAACAGTCTCTTCCTTCCCCTGACTGGGCTGCTTTTCTCCCTGCTGCTGAAGGAGGAGATTTTGATGGGTGAAACAGTTCATAGAGAACAACTCTTTCCCCATTCTCTTGCTGTTCTCTGTCTTGATCAACTTTGGAGCTCCTCCATGGCTGCAATAAAGCAAAACCAAAACTCTTGGCAGGTACTCCTTACGTTTTCTGCGTTGCATCTAACTCTTGACCCACAGTGCCTTGTTTCCTTGTGTGAAAATGCCCGAAGCTCCCTGCAGGCCAAATCAAGACTTTTTTTTGGAAGTAGCTTATAATGTTCAATGAGGCTTACTGCAAAATTAACATTGCCACTTTAACGGTGCGTTGGAGCCTATATCATGCTGTTTGTGTTGCATGTGAATATTTTTTTTAGTGCAGGAGAGAATGCAGAAGTTAATTCATTGTACAATTCTAGAAAGTGTATTTTACTATTTTGTTATAAAAGGCACTGGTGCAAAGAGTATGAGGCATAAGTCCTGCTGTTTTCAATGGGACTCATTCCCAGATACATGTGTCCAGGATTGCTTCCTTAGGGCCAAATCCTATCCAGATTTCCAGCACTGATGCAGCCATGCCAAGGGGACACACGCTGCATTCTGCTGTTTGGAGACAGTCACAGAGTCCTCGTCAAAGTAAGGGAACATTTGCTCCCCTACCTTGGGACTACATAGTGGCTGCACAGGCAGTGGAAAGTTCGATAAGATTGGGCCCTTTGTATCTGATCGGCCTTTAATGATGCTTGAGATTTATTTTTTGATGTATTCTTGGGGGTCTAAGAATTCAGAAAGATGTGACCTTTTCCATTTTTGTCAAAATGAAAATGAAACATCAACATTGCAATCCTCAGCATGTTTACTCAGAGGTAACTTTCATTAAGTTCAATGGGTCTTACGTCCCACTTAAGTATATTAAGATTGCCTTGTTAGTGCACTGTTGTTGAGTGCACTGTTTATCATACTAGGGATTGGTAAGTAACCCCGTGAGTTCTTGCATACCAATCTTAAAAAATATAAAGAAAGTCCCAACGTTTTCTATAGAGCTTGTGTTTTCTTTGCTTTGAAATCTTTCTTCTTAATGCCCTTTGTTTGGACTTTTTGACTGTCCCTTCTTGCGGCTTGTAATATGAGAAGGACAGCAGAAGTTGCTTCCACATAGCTAATTGGGAAAGCTTAGTCTACTGCTGCACCTACAAGTTCTAAAAATCAAATTGCATAGACTGGTAGTCTTCAACCTTTCTTGTGCTATGACCCCAATACATACATACAATATGAGACTGGGCACTACCATTGATCTGGCCCCCGTGCTGGGACCTTCTCTGCCCACCCCCACTCCTGTGATACCCTCCCAGCACTGCTCACTATAACCAAATATTCTTATTAGAGAGAGCAGAAAAAGTTACCCTGAAGACTGGCACTGCTGAAAGCTATTTCAGCACAATTGCCAAGAACCTGAGCTGGACTGGGACACCATCTCCTGGCACCTGAAGGTACCCCCCCTTTACCTGGCGACACTCTAGTCCAGCGACCTTTTTGCAGGGACCTTTTTCATCCCTGTAAGTTGCCACGTCAGTCAGCAAATTATTTTATTTTTTAAAAAATCATAGAAGTATATAGAACTGCAGATAGCAAGCATCATAATAAAAGAGGCATTCCCCATTTAAAAACAAAGAACATTATTTGCATTTGTGTTTCTTATGAATACATTTATGCAGATTTGATTAATTAACTTAAACAATTGTTAACTAAAATTTCTTTAACTAGATGAAAATCCTAGTAAACATGAAGGTGGTTTTACAGAGCCATCCTGTAAAACTTGATAAATTCAAATTGCCTTAGCTAAAAACCTATTAATGTGGTATATAGGTGGAATGGATTGTAAGAAATGTTCTTTGCAGATGTCCATGCATGGGCAGTTCTGCTGAGGAATCGAAAGCATTATCTGTCCTTGTCATGTTTGAAGATAAGGTAAATCTATTTCTGCTGCACTTAAAACCTGGCTGTCAGGAAAAATGTGCTGCCTTTTGCCTCTTACTATCGGCCTTTCAGCATTGTAGTAATAGTGCTATATTTAGTAAGGCTGTTGAATGTCCTTGCTACATGGCAGTTTGATAGGTGTGGGATAGATAAGGGGACCTCTAACTTTATTTTTAAACACCCCATGCTAATAAGGACTGATTTACACGCAGAAACCTGCTTCTGTACATGGATCGCCTTGCTGAATATACTTCAAGCATTTGGAAAGGTGATGGAGGTGGTACATCATTTGGCTTTTCTGCCACAAGTAGTAAAATGTCCTGGACAAGCCCTGATAAACTTCTTTGTAAGAAAATGAGAAATATTATTGAAGTAGTGTGTACACACAGTGTGGTTAGTTTTCAAGATGTTTAAACATGAAATTTTTGCTCTGATGATGTGATCTAAGACACTTCCTTTTTTTAACAACTTTTATGCTGCTTGACATCATTTAATAGGCTGCTTTGCTGTTATTGTTATTTATTAAGGGCACAATCCTATCCAAGTTTCTGGTGCTGATGCATCTGCAGTACAGCCCCAAGGTAAGCAAACAAATGTTCCCTTACTATACCTTGAGGAAGCCTTCCTGACTATCCCTCCACTACAGAGTTCAGCACACACCCCATTGGCACCTCGTCAGGGCTGGAAAATTGGATAGGATTTGATCCCATGTTGTTTTTGTGGTTTAAATTTGTTTTATTTAATTTTATCTTAATGTTTTATTTACTTGTTGTACACCGCTTAGAACAGCAGTATATAAAATAAATAAATCTGTAGGTTTAACACACATAAGCTGCAGTCAAAGCAATTGACTCAAGTTACAACTGTGAAGGTTTAGATTGTATTTTTTTGACTTTTTATTCTAATAATTATTAATGTTTTAACAGGCAGCTTCAAGATGAATGCCATACAAGCCAGTTCAGTCACGTTGACCCCTTTGAGTCTCATCCCAGATTTTGGAAACGTCACCTCTGTGCCTTTGAATGAAACTGTGTGCGAAAACTGGAAGGAGATTCACCATCTTGTTTTTCATATGGCCAATATATGTTTTGCCATTGGATTGGTTATTCCAACCACTTTCCATCTTCACATGATTGTCCTACGGGCCATGCTATCAATAGGTACGGCAAGCAATACATATGTTTATAAATCAGAATATGGGGAATTTCTGGTAGTATAGTCAAAAACTTCTGTATGCCAAAGCAATGTGTTTGCCAATTTTTCATCTTTGTACGTGTTTCAAAAGCAGCTTGCTGTGCAGGGCAGGGGTCTGCAGTTTGGTGTGGGAGAGTCAAATCTATCAGACTTATTCATGGCTTCTCTGTAGCCTTGGCGGGGAAGCACGAATGCTTATATGTTCATAGCACACCCCTGTTATATGACAGACAGTTATACGTGTGGATGACGGGCAGCGCAATCCTACAGATCACGCAGCGTCAGCACAATGGGGTTGCGCTGATGCTGTGTGCTTAGCACTGATGCGGGACTTCGGCCGATACAAGGGAGGCGCCATGACATCGCGCCTCGGGGATTGGCGGGAGGAGGGCGGAATGTGGGTGGGACATGGGCGGGCCACGGATTCAGCCATAAGGTCGAATCCTAGGCCTGCTGGAGAGGCCGCATGGCCCTGATTTGAACCGCACAATCTCCTTAGATCTGTGCCTTAGATCTTTAGCGGGCGCAGGTCCGAGGAGCACATAGGGGAGGCTGGAGCCTCCCCTACAGTAAGGGGACAAATGTTTCCTTGCTGCGGGGAGGCTTCAGCCTCCGCAACCCAGCGTCGGACATGGCGCTGACCGGCCGGCCGGCCTTGCCATTCCGGCGCTGGGTAGGATTGTGCCCTTATTCAACAACACTTCTTCCCTAAGGGATTATGATCATGTCAGCCATTATGTTGTACACAAAATGGGAGTATACAAGCATTCAAGATCCCCACCATGCCTATACATGAACTGCAGGGGCATCAACATTGTCAGGTTGGAAATAGGCCTGGGGATCCATCACCTGAAGCTCTTGGAGCATCTGCTGCTGCCCACTAGGAAGCCTCCCTGTTGGGCTCCAGCTTAACTGGGCAATGATGGGCAACAGTTCTTCTCTTGGTAGTGGCACCATTAGAAACTTTTCATGTCCTTTCCCCAGCACTGCTGTGGTGCTGGAAAAAAGTGTCTGTCTATTCCCCTTCTTCCTTTTCCAGGAAGTTGGGTGCAATGGAGAGCAATGTCTGTGTTCCTGTGCATGCACTACGGGGAGAGTAGGGGCCGACCATGCTTTGGAGGCCCATTGCAGGACGCTACCCCAACAGCTGCCAGAACCTGGTGCCAATCTTGCTCAGCTGTGTCTTGCAATACAGTCCTATGCATGACTATTTGGAAACAAGTCCCATTGTGTTAGCTGGGGCTTTACTCTCAGAAAAATGTGCATAGGATTTCAGCCAGACTTAATCATCCAGGCTTCTTGTTGTAATGGCTTTTAATATGAAAGAAAACTAAAATTATGCTTTTTTTTTTTCTTTGAAAGGCTACTGGGTGACTGGGTGGTGGCAAGCAAAACTAATTGCTGCCTTATGCTTCACCTTTAAATTTCTGTAAATGATAATTTTGACATACAATTTTGATTTTGGCAGGATGCATATTCTTTGTTGTCTGGGCAATACTGTTCCGTTGTGCCTTGGATGTAATGATCTGGAATATAGTGTTCCTGATTGTCAACCTTCTTCATCTGATATACTTGATATACAAGAGAAGACCTGTATGTACATAATCACTAAACTACTGATATATTGTCCAAGGGGTTTCTTAGTATCATATTCTTGGGTATTGCTTCTGAATCTCGTAAGAGCTTGTAGGCATCATTCTAGTTTTAACTTAAATAACATAATTTGTACAGCAGTCAAAGCAACTGTGAACTTCCAGTTTTTTTTCCCAGAAAGAAGTTTTTTTCTTTTAAAATAGTCTCCTAGGGCACAATCCTAACCAGCACTTATATAGCTGTGCCAATGGGGCATGTGCTGCATCCTGCAGTTGGGGAAGGGGCAGTCTCTGAGGCCTCCGTAAGGTAAGGGAATGTTTGTACTCTTACCCCGGTGCTGGAAAGTTGGTTAGGATTGTGCCCCTATGCTCTTACAAATACCTCTCTGACTCTGCGGAAATAGCTGCAAACTGCTGGTGTGTGTGTGTGCACGCTTCCTTGCTATAACCCTTTTCCCTGGTCCTGATTCTCTGCTCAAAATTTTCCCCAGCTCCTTTTTTTTTGCATGGGTTCCAGACACATGTTTGTGAAAGCCTGCAAGCTGCTCTGGGGCATTTCCTCCGTCCACTTCCTCCCACGCCCTGCACCACCCAGTGCAAATTTGCCCTGCCTGTCTGGCACAGGGGCTGGATCTTGCCCTGGTAATCTGGCACAGATACCTCTGCCAGCCCCGCTGATTCCTTTATGCCATATTTGCAATATCAGGTGGCCTGTGTCAGCTCAACTTGTTGTTTGGATTGTGCTGGCTGTAATTTTGCTTGACCGTGCAGAGCAGAGCTCTTATAGGGCTTCTGTGTCTTTTTCTTTGTACATATAGCTCTTCTGTGACACCTGCCCATAATTGAATAGATACAAACCGTGCTATTAAATTGACAAACATAACATTGTTTCTGTAAATGCAATAAAAGAAAGAAGAAAGTCTGGTGTGCTGAATTATGCTAGTTAGCAGAATTATTCAGAAATATCCTGTAGACAGAGGGCAGCCTCTAACGATGAATTTCACAGTTCTTTGTGTTCAGAGTCAAATACATCTCTACCCTAGCCCAACGGAGCACACACCTCCGCTTCACTAATCTGAAAATAGTTCCCTGCCAGAAAGAAATAATTTTAAATTATAGGTAGGTTAATTATAAAGAACCTTGGAATGATCTTTCTTATTTTTCTCTGGATTGCTTTGAATTGCTCCTCTCCCATGCTGTGTCTTCCTTACTTATCTTATGCCAAAGCCTTTCCTGTTTTTGCTATCCTTTACACCCACTTCCTCATCTTTCTGCCCGCCAAATTGGTCTCTGTGCAAGCTGCCAATGCTTCTGGATAAACTGGGACAGAGTATCTTGGCTAGCAACTGCATTGATCTGGGAGGACTTCTAGATTGAGTCAGTGGATGTAATTATCATAATAGAATGTTAAAGTCCTAAACAAAATCTCATCCAGATTGTAGGGTTTTCACATACAGAAAAAAATAATGCAGTTGCAAACTCTGGCAGGTAAGCAAAACAAAGTCCTCCTTATATAACATTTGGAATAGTTCTCAGAGTACATTACTATATTATTTTGGGTTTCCTTGATACCTAACTGGTGTAAGTGTTTATGTTTAGTAAAGATCATATTCACCAGGGTCCATTAGGCTAAAACCCAATTGCGTCTTTCCTCTTCAAAACTATTTTCTCTAACATTCCTTTATTGTGTTCCAGATAAAGATAGATAAAGAACTCAGTAGTCTTTATAAGAGAATGTTTGAACCACTCCGTGTGCCTCCAGAGCTGTTCCAAAGATTGACAGGACAATTCTGCAATATTCAGACACTAAAAACAGGTCAAGCGTATGCTGCAGAGGATAAAACGTCTGTGGATGATCGATTAAGTATCCTGCTCAAAGGAAAGTATGTACTTAATTTATTTATTTATTTATTTTAAAGATTTTTACCCCGCCTTTCTGCCTAAAAAGGCATTCAAGGCGGCAATACAAAAAACAATTAAAAAACAGAATAAAAACATCATAATTTAAAAACAGTGATTAAAAAACAATATAAAAATACAATATACAAATACAACTGTTATCCCCTGGATCGAGTGCAGAAAAATAAAAAATACAAAAAATACAAGACCAGCCAGCCTGTCAGCAACTAAAAGCCTGTTTAAACAAGAAGGTCTTCAGTCCCCGTCGAAATACCGCCAACGAGGGAGCAGTTCTTAGCTCTAAGGGGAGGGTATTCCAAAGTTGGGGTGCCACCGCCGAGAAGGCTCTCCTGCTGGCCGCCACCCCTCTCACCTCTCCTGGTGGCGGCACAGTCAAAAGAGCCCCCCCAGATGACCTCAGAGTACGGGTCGGATTATATGGAACGTTTAAACGTTTAAACGTTTGAGCAGAAGCCTTTGCTTTTGTAGTTGACTAGCGAAGAAATATGAGTAGCGAAACTGTAATTTACTCTGACTTGCATGTGTTCCTTATCCTCTCTTTTACCATTTCTTGCCTACATTTCTCACTCCTTTCCTATATGCAGTGAATTGGTGTATTGTACTATGAATAACTTTAAACAGAGTTTGCAAATCTGATTGCAAGTTATATTTTGAAGCTAATTATGATTAGCATTAATGCCAGTGCAGATGGAACACTCAGATGGCTAGGTCTGAAAGGAGAAGGATGCACTGTTTCCTTTAAGCTGCAATGAATGCGCAGCTCAAAACCGAGTAAAACTAAGCTTTGCTTGGAGTTCAGCATTCCTGGAAGTCTGATGATGACCATGGTATCGCTGCCCTGCATCAAGAAATTCAGCTGAGCTGCTGCACAGCCAAAGAAGGGGTCCGTGCAGCAGTGTGGACCTTTTAGTGGGAATATAGGAGGGAAAGACAGAATAGGTGCATGAAAGGGGACCAGAAAGGAGCATGCAAATCCCAGGGTATGCTTCGGACTATGGTTTGGAGATAAAGTCTGTTCCAGGCATCTTCTAAACACTACAAGTATTCAAGTTGACAAAAATCCATAAGAATAGCCAAGCTCACAAAAGTAGTGTGAATTGACTTTCTGAAATTGCACCTCCTCATAGATAATTATACGCCAATTGTTTTTTCCCCAGATATTTCAAATGCTTCTTTTAATAAATATTTTTATTATCAGAATGAAGGTCTCCTATCAAGGGCATTTTCTGCATAATATTTACCCCTGTGCCTTTATAGATTCTCCGGAATTTCGATCAACACAGCTGAACCGGGGTGAGAAGTTCCAGGTATGATCCTATTTAGTTGAGTGTGAGTATATTAAGATGTAGGATTCATCAATGAGGAAAGTGTGAGGCACTAAAACATGGGCAGCCCAATCTGGAGTGGCCCGGCTCCCCTAGGAGCAGTGGTAACAAAATGGCTATCGTTGCATCCTGCAGCATCTTCAGCAGCAGCTGGGGTCTCCTTGGGGGCAGGGGACATTTTGTCCCTTTGCCCTGGGGAAAGCCCCAGCCCCCTTAATCAATCAATCAATCAATCAATCAATCAATCAATCAATCAATCAATCAATCAATCACTAGTATTTATATACCGCTTTTCAACACAAAGTTCACAAAGCGGTTTACAGGCAAATAATAACATTAAAGTTAAATGGCTCCCTGTCCCAAAAGGGCTCACAATCTAAAAGAATGGAGAACACCACCAGCAACAGCCACGAGAAAGACACTGTGCTGGGGTGAAGAGGGACAATTGCTCTCCCCCTGCTAAATATAAAAGAGGACACCACTTGAAAAAGTGCCTCTTGCCCAGTTAGCAATGGGATTTCAAGTCTCCACTGGCTATTTTGTTGATGGAGAATAGCCTTGTGTTGGGCTGCCTGGCCCAAGGCAGGGCGTTGGATCTGGCGGTGGAAGCCACTGCTGAGTCCCGCCCCTACGTGGGCCTGATCCTCCCCCTGTCTAGTTCCACCCCCTCCCCGCCTCCCCCATGCCCCCAAAACACTTATCAGTCACTGGTGTTGCTGGACCTCCAGCTGCCCTTCCTTGTGGCACTAAGGCCAGGTGATCACTAAGGCCAGCTCAGCACCAGCACTTGCTCCTCTCTGGGTGTCCTGGACATGCTTTATGGTTAAAAGGTACTTGTATACCACCAGCTAAAAGACCCTTTGGAGCCGACCCTTAATTAACAGCATTGAATTAAGCATCTTGCTTTAACGATTTTCATATAGGTTTTTCAAATTGTTAATGTTGGATCATAAAACCTCTTAACATTCTAGATGCAAAATGTCACTGTCGTGGTATTGGATAGCTTCAAAACTATGTATGAGGTGTTAGTTTTCTAGTTCATCTATTTTAACGATTTAATAACACAAACACAAACAAAGAGTATGGGGAGAAAGTAACAAAATGGATCTCTTATGCGATAAAGAGATTTTAATCTGAAAACTAGTCTGAGTGCTGAAGATAAATGTATGTTGTTGGATACCTATATTTGAAGATACCTTTGGTCTTTTTGTTGTGATTTGAGAAAAATTATATTTGTATTTGTACTTTAATGCTGTTCTACTACTGCAGTTGTGCAGTTTTTAACTGGAAAAGTGGGGTATAAATTCTTAACAGAAATGAGTAATTGCTGTAAATATTCCTGTGGGAATTTGGTATAACATCTCTTCTGGAAGATCCAGTGGTATTTTCAGGCATTACATGAGAAACACAGGGTTGATTCTGGAGTTCAGAGGACAACGCTTGGTAGAGTGGCCTTTTCAAAACCAATATATTCTACACTTTTTCACATGACGCCAAAGAATTTGTGAGCTACTCTTTTCCCACCCCCTTCTTCTCACCATAGGGGCAAAGCTGAAAATAATAGCATTATCTGTTTAGGGGTTTGACTGTCACCAGTGTAGATAGGCAGGGCTAGCAAATGGAGTGAAAAGTTGCTCATGAAGCAGAGGCGAAATTACCCCTTTATTTTTATTATGTATTATTTAAATGTATCATCAGCAGGACTATGATGAATGGAGGGGGAGATAACTTTTTGCACCTGTATTAAAAATTCCTCCTGTTGTTTACTCTGTGAAAAACTTAAGAGTTCAGCTGTACTCTCATTTCAAATAGCAGCTTTGAGGAGCAATTTTTGTCAGAAGGCAAAGTATTAATTCTCTCTCTCTCTCTCTCTCTCTCTCACTCACTCACACACACACACACACACACACACACACACACTCTCTCTCTCTCTCTCTCTCTCTCTCTCTCTCTCTCTCACTCACTCACACACACACACACACACACACACACACACACCCTGACCACATGATCCTAATCACAGTTAGAGGGGCTTGCAGCCACTGATTTAAATAAATTTAAAAGAAAATAAATTGATTTAAATGAAAATAGAAAAATAAAGTGTTTTGAGGCACTGACAGATAACAGTTGTGGTGTTCTGGATCTCTTTCCCCAGAGAGTTGAAAGTGGTACAAAGGAAGTGTTGCTCGCGGTTGGTGTACTTGTATTCACACCATTTTCATTAGGTCAGTTGTTCCCAAACTCTTAAGCATCAGGACCCACCTAAAAAAAGTTTCACTATACCAACCACTCAAGCCTCTGTAGCTATAATGATGATTGGGCAGCAGTGCTCTCCTCAAGTAGCAGGTTTTTAACCTTAGATGCACAGAGCCTAATCTACCCTCTCGGTTTTATGACCCACCAAAAAATTGGATTGTGATCACCGGTGGGTCCCACAGTTTAGGAACCGACCCACAGTTTGGGAACCACTGATGAAGGGTAAATGGGTAAACATTCCTTTCTTTTTTATAGATGTTTGAGAGAATATGATTTCTTTTTATCAGAACGGGACCAAAATAAAACTGTACATGGTGGGAAGTTGTCACTCTTTCAGTTCTCTTAAACTCCTCACTACCTTGGTTTTAGAGTAATGGCATCCCGAGGTGTAATGGCTAAAGGAAGGAGAGATTCAGGGGAGTGTTTTGAGAGGAGGGATCTGAGGGCATAAGTGAATGAAGGCATTCAGAAGAGGGAAGTGAGGTTGAGCTGTGGGGTAAAATCTCTTTGCAGATCTTCAATCAATCAATCAACAGGTACTTATATACCGCTTTTCAACATGAAGTTCACAAAGCGGTTTACAGGCAAATAGTAATAATAAAGTTAAATGGCTCCCTGTCCCAAAAGGGCTCACAATCTAAAAAAAGGCAGACCGCCAGAACAGCCACTAGAAAGACTGTGCAGGGGTGAAGAGGGACAGTTACTCTCCCCCTGCTAAATATAAGAGGAACACCACTGGAAAACGTGCCTCTTGTCCAGTTAGCAGGGGTCTGTGTAGTGTTGGTGGGAAAATTGTTTCCCAGCACAGGATGTTTAAGGGCAAAGAGTCAAATGAAGAAGAATCCCGGGTTGCTAAAATGATGTGTGGAGATGCAGGTGTGGCCCCACCTGGAAAATTGCCTGACGCCATCTTGGGTCAGCAGTCTCTGCACTACAAAATACCCAAACCCTTACGATGTTCCTTGTCTGCTGCTGTGAAACCCAAAGTCTCAATTCCATGGCAGCACATGAGCAGCATGGTGAGGATGGGAATTATCCACTTCTCACTTGAGCGAGTAGGAAGTGGGTCATTGCGGCTTCCATAGGCAGCAGGTTTGGAGGGAGGTGGCAGTGGCAGATCTGGGGTGAAAGTCTGAGATCTGCCACTGGTGCAAACCGCATCTGGTGGCCTCCTGGATGCCCTGGTAGTGGGGAGGTGGGGCAAATTGTCTATCACTCAGTGGTCTGCACTAGCCTTAAATTTTGTGCATCAAGCAAGGGATTGGCTTAGGATGCCCTCTCCAACTCTAGGATTTGAAACACTCAACGTGTGGGCTGCAGATCTCACTTTCTTATTTGCGACTGAATGTGAAGGAGCTACCTGAAAGTAAAACAGGGAGAGGAAGCTAGTACAGAAGTCTAAAACGGGTGTTTGATGTCATATGTTCCGGTCAAGGACGGGGTTTCGTGCCAAGGAGAGATGGTTGTCGAGATATATTAATCTCTGCACTAGAAGACAGTTACTGTATACCAACCCACTTCCTGATACATTCTCTTCTGTAGGCATTGATTTGTATTGTGCCAAGATGAACTAACATAACCACACTTGAAAGGAGAAAAACCTAGTACCACTATTCTGCCGAACAGCTTAAGCAATTTGCAGACAAGGAGAAGAATTCAGTAAACCAGGGAGTGGGCTGAGCATCATGTGTGGTGCAACTCAGAGTAAGGGGTCCCCAGCCACCCCTATGGGACTACTTGGATCTGCACCAGCAAAATCACTGGCACAAGCTAACGAGCAAGTCTTCAGCATAACAGTTATTTTGCTTTTATTTGGACAAGCGTTTTTCACATAGATTGAGGCTGCAATCCTATCCACACTTACCTGGAAGGAGGCCCCAATGACTACAGTGGGAATTAGTTCTGAGTAGACATGCATAGGATTGGGCTGCAAAGAACCTTTTTTTTTTTTTTTTTGAATATGCATCATCCAAGCCTTTGTTTCCAAATTGAGAAATATATTTATATCCAAGTATATAAGAAAATAGAAACACATTAATGGTACCCCCAAGCATGCTTATGTATACTTCGCCACCAGGAGAAGTGAGAGGGGCGGCGGCCAGGAAGAGGGCCTTTTCGGTGGTGGCCCCCCAACTTTGGAATACCCTCCCCTTCGAATTGAGAACAGCCCCCTCTTTGTTAACTTTTCGGCGGGGGTTGAAGACCTTTTTATTTCAAAAAGCTTTTTAACTGTTGACAGGTTGGCTGGTTGGCTGGCTGGTTATACTTTTATATTTTATGATCCACATGGCTTGTTTTAAACTTTGTTGTTTAATTTTTTGTTTTATTGTATTTTAATATTGTTTAAATTGTTTTTAATGTTGTTTTTATATTTTTTATTGTTGTAAATGCCGCCTTGAGTGCCTCGGGCAATAGGCGGGGTATAAATTCAATAAATAATAATAATAATAATAAATTCTATGCCTGCCTGCCTGCCTGCCTGCCTGCCTTGAATTTGGTGGGTTTTTTTGTTTTGTTTTTGGAAATGGTGCTGTCATAATTAACTTCCTAGGAGAATCATTATTTCTTCCTTGGTAGGGAAGAAAATGTACAGGAATGTGAGAGCTTTGGTTTGTCTTGGAGTTTTTTGTATGCTGGTGCCATCTGCTGGATATAGGGTTTCCATACTCTTTCTGAATAAACAAAAAACAGTTGACTTACTGTACTGTAGATGGGAGTACAGAACTGTTAATCAAAGGTTGCTGTCCTAGATAGATACGGCCGAGTCCAATCAGTAGAAATCCAGCGGGCTATGTGCAGTCTGGGTCACACTGCTAGGCTAGTAATCTGTTGGGGAGGGCTTGGGGGAGAAAGGGTGGGACACTGGTGAACATCTGTGCACTGTCCTTCCTGACTCTTGAGAGTGGTGCAAACCCAGTTTACAGTGCGTTTACAACATTCATTGGCTGTCACAAGAAACTTGTACTGTTAGGATTATGCCCCAAGAGAAGTAAGCTGCTGGATTCTCCTTTCACAACAGTCTATTGCTAGTAATTGACCAGGGCTGGGTCACTGGGCACCTGAATTTTGGCTATTGTAACTTGTGCCAAACTCCTTTGTTTACAGTGCATAGTGTTCCCCACTTCGTATGCAAGTGCTTAGGTGAAGCCCTAGTTTTGAATAATATGCTTAGAATAATTTGCATCCTCTGCATGGGATGCCCTGTCCTAATGAGGGCTGGAATAGACAGACCAAGTGGCCTGCATCATATCCAGCCCCGGTTAGGTGGTGTCTGTGGTACGATTCAGAGTAAGGGGACTTGTGTAAAGCCCCAGCCACCCCTATGGGACTACTTAGATCTGCACCAGTGAAATCACTGGCACAGATCTGAGCGGTCTGTGTAGGGCCAGGGCCAGGTGTTAGGATCTGGCCTAAGTGCCTGAGGCTGGTCCCACCCCCTCCCCAGGCTGGTTTGCCCAACGGCTCGCTCTCCCTGCCTTACCTGCTCTCCCCAACCCCCCATACCAGCCTCTAGTGGCTGGCTTTAACAGGAACAGGGTGTGGCATGGGGAGGCCCCCCACAAGGTAAGGGAATGGTGGTTCCTTTGCCTGGGGTTTGTATTGCAGCTGTATCAGTGCTGGAAAGTTGGGCAGTAAATGACCAAAATATTAAACAGCACCAGCTTAAGCAAGATGGCTTTAAAGATGACTTCTGAAAAAAATCACACTGCTCATTCTCCCACAGCTTAAGCCTACAAGGGCTGATGGAAGTTACTGGGGCAGAGACACATTAGTTGCCTTGTAATGGTAATGGCAAGGGACGTGGTGGCGCAGTGGGTTAAGTCGCTGTTGCTGGGCTTTCCGACCAGAAGGTTGGGAGTTCAAGACTGCATGACGGAGTGAGCTCCCGTTGCTTGTCCCAGCTCCTCCTAACCCTAAATGCAAGTAGATAAATAGGGATCACTTCGGTGGGAAGGTAACTGTGTTCAGTGCGCTACGGCATATAGTCATGCCGGCCACATGACCACGGAAGCTTGTCCTTGGACAAAATGCTGGCTCTACGGGCTTTGAAACAGAGATGAGCACTGCCCCCTACAGTCGGTCACGACTAGACCATTCGGTCGTGGGGAAACCTTTACCTGTAATGGTAATGCTTCAGAGCTGCAAGTTGTGTGTTACACTATGTTTCTTAAAGTTGTTGCCTAGTTAATGCCATTTAACTATGCAACAACTTTGGTGCCATTGGTGTTTGTTTCTGTATTTCCTTCTAACTGAAATAGCTTTGCGTACAGGGTGTGTTTTAATCAAACTAAAATGGCTTTTAAAAAAGCAGATCCAAGGATGTCAGAAAAGAGTTTATTTCCAATTTTCTGAACACTTTTTGAAAAACTTTCATCACAGCCCGGCACAAGATGCAAAATAGTTAAACCCCCATTCTGTGTTGGGTTGCAGCCATTCTATTTCATAGGATAAATCACTTGTGATAATCTGTTTTGCATCTTTTGCTGAATATTTAAAAAAATTGCTCAGCGGCACCCATTAATCCAAGCTTGATTTTGAGGTGTTCTTTCTTTGTAGGTCTCCATTACTGCAGATGATAACTGCAAGTTCTTATGCTGGTCCAGAGAAAGGCTTATGTTTTTTCTGGAATCTGAGCCATTTCTGTTCGAAATATTTAAATATCTTATTGGAAAAGATATTACAAACAAATTGTATACATTGAATGATCCAACCCTAAATGATAAGGTAAATAGTTTCTTTTGTTTTATGTCACATTGCTATAAAGTTGAGTTCTGTTGTGCTTACTTCTTAAAAGTACACTTCTCCCAAAACTCTTATTTGTAACCCCCTTTCTGAATGTGGACCTCTCAATTAGCTCTAAGTTCAAAGACAGTGGTATGTCTGACTTCCAGAGGCCGGAGATTAGCAGGACATGTAATGGGCATCGCAGTCATGCCTGCTTATGAATTTCTTTGAAACATTTGGAGGGCCACTCTCAGTAGAGGGAATCCTGAGCTCTTGTACAGTCTGACACTTCCTACATTCTTTGACTGTTCTGCGTTTGGTTATTTATCACACTGTCATTGTTGCAGCCGCTTCACAACTGTTAGTTTATACCAAATATTTTCACCAGTTTAAGGATGCGGTCCTGTAAATACTTATCTGGGAGTAAGTGCTATTAAACTCAATGGGATCTACTTCTGCATAGACATGCATAGGATTGCACTGTATCTTTTTCCTGTTGTCTTCCTTGTGACACATGCCAGTAGAGTAGCTGTGTTCCTCTTTGTAGCAAAAACAGATTCCTTTGGCACCACAAAAACAGTTTTATGGTGGCATAAGAATGAGGGCAGGGGTTCCTCTGGTTGCAACTCACCAGGGGAACAGAAGTGGGGCAATATCCCTAAGGATCCATGTTGAGATTGTGCTGCTGCTGGGCAAAGAGAAGATTTTTCATCTCACCTGGGGAGGGTCTAGGGAGCCTTCAACTCCCTCTGCAGCCCTCCCAGAGGCTTGAAAATCTTGTAAAAAGTAAAAAAAACCAAAAACCTACTTTCTGGTTTGGCCAGAAAACCGGATGTTTTTTTTTTTTTTTACTTTTTACTCCACAATCATGGAGATAGAGCTGCTACTCTTCCCCCCTCCCCCGTCCATGCAAACACTTACAGGGTTTCAAGGAAAAATTTGGGAACTGGATTAGGAACTACTGTATCATGTCTTTGACAAATGTAGATGTCTCAGAAAGTTTGTGTCATAATTAGGGGTGTGTGTTTTTTGGTGATATTTTTCCCAAAATTTCTTGACTGAAATAGCAAATAATGACTGTTAGGTGTTTTTATTTTACATTTTCAATCCATCTTCTCATTTTTAATTTTAAATGCCTTAAAAGTATACTAGGTAGATGATACAGGTGATATAGTGTCAGCAGATGCAGCCATAGTATTATTTCTAATTGGAAAAGCAGTCTATTTTAATTTCTGAAAAATTCCTTAAACACCAAAATGCGGTGTGTTGTTTTTATTCAGGTATTTTAACTGCCAAAAGGTGGTTGTTAATGCCCAAAAGGCAGTTTTCAACCAATCCCCCCAGCCCTAGTCATAATACACTCATTCCTTCAACAAGCAGAGCCCACTGCTTGCACTTCATCCTAATTTCACGTAAAATTTTAAATGCCTTTCCAAATTGTAATCAGTTCAGGTGATTCTCCTGCACAGGTGTTCTAATCCCTTTATTCAAGCATCCCTTCCCAATAAGCACATGAGACAATGGCTTGGCAAAGAGGGGTCACTTTATTAATAATGAAAAACTGACTGCAGCAAGGTGGCAACTCATCCCCAAAATGTGCGGGCTCCAGTTAGGGAAAACCTTCATTCCC
Source organism: Lerista edwardsae (assembly GCA_029204185.1). NCBI lineage: Eukaryota > Metazoa > Chordata > Lepidosauria > Squamata > Scincidae > Lerista > Lerista edwardsae. The sequence continues at coordinate 5,182,363 of JAJKFI010000049.1, read as the reverse complement.
AGATGTTAAATGGCTGTAGGGGTCTGACTCCAAGCTGTCCTCTGGCAAAGCCTGAGACGTCTTATCCCAGCCAACCCCTCAGGGGTTGAGGCAGCAGGACCACCCAAGCCCCCCACCCCCAGTTCACCAGGAAGGCTCCCAGGCGATCCAGCCAAGGGCATTGCCAGCCCAATCGCCAACGCAGTTGGAATCGTGCGTGAGTGGTACTGGCCCTTCCCCAGACTACACCAACCTCAGCCGGACACCAGATGTTCTTATCCCACCTGGCCAGCACGATACCTGCCCCAGCGACCCAGATACCTCACTAACCCAAGCCCGCCTACATCCAGCCAGTCCAGGAGAGCTGGAAAAAAATGGCCAGCCCAGAGCCAATATGTCTGGCAGCAAAGAATGTCTATCCGGACCCCCATAAAAAGGGGGTCCGGGTAGCACATTAGGTGAGGGGGTGGGGGCTGACAAAATGGAGCAACTGTGCCCTGAGGAAAGCCCCAGCAACAGCACACAGCTTGCTCTGCCCTTCTTCTAGGCCCTAGCAGCTAATCACTGGCTGCCACAATGCGCCCCTGTCCTGCATGCAGGAACGGAGCTGGGCAAAGTCAGGGATGCACAATGGTGCGCTTTGCCGCAATTCTTGGATACGTACACTGTAAATACCTAGTTTTTGGGAAAACCTCTGCACGCATCAGTTACTCAGAACCAGTAACTCTGAGGAGGAGGTCTGAATTATTCAAAGAATTCAGGGTGTGGCTGCAACTTACCTATTGGTAGCACAGCTGTGCCTGGCAATTAGCATGGCAGGAGGATCTTTATGAAGGCATGAATAGACTTATCCTCCTTGCCAAGACAGCTACAGTGTGGATTAGGATTGGGCTGTATACAATATATAATAACAGTCCTGCTAATCTGTAAGAAAGTCAGCCTAAGAATTTGGACAGGGAAGCTTGGAGTGTTCCCACTACAGGGATGAAGCCTCTTTAAGAAAGCCTCTGCTTTGTTAACTGGGCAAAGAGATATCTTTTCAAATGTTAAGTTAGCAAGAAAAGAGCAATTGTCCCTCTTCATCCGAACAGAGCATCTTTTTTGGAGACTTTTCTTATAGCAGATTCCTTTGGGCACAGGAAACCATTTTATTTAGTTTGCTGTATAAACTGCTCTGTTAACTCATTTCATTGAAAAGTATGTGTATTAAATACTGGCCTTGGCACAATACATAGTTTATGGATATTGGCACCTAAGGAAGTATGGAAAAATGTTTTGAGAGAAGTGTACATCTTGCTGTTGAATTTTTCCCATCCTGTGACTGAACAATCAATTAACATATTTGTAACAGAGGGGCAAGGTGTGTGTTTGCACTGTTCCCTGAAGTATCTAGGTGGAAATGGAAAGCTGGACAAGACAGCTCTTTGGGCTGACCAGTAGCGCTAATCAAAGTTATTGTTCATATTATGCTAAATGCTGCCTTAATGACAGAATTCAATATAACTTGCCTTTCTACAGACATCCCAAAAAATAGACCAACAGCCCAGTCTATGTTCGCAGCTCTCTGTCATGCAGATGAGAAACAGCATGGCTAGTTCCAGTGATGATGAAGATGGTTTGCAGAACTTCCTCCGTGGGACATCTACTGCCTCCTCCCTTCGTGAGTCATTACATAAACAGGCATCCCAGGCAGCAGCAGAAGTCATGTTGCCTTTGGGGATGAAAGTTAAGGAATGTGTGTGTGTTTAACAGTAGCGAGCCAAGGCATTAACATAAGTGTTAACATGAGTATAGGTGTGCCCCTGTATCCACTGATTTGGTATCCACCGTTTCAGTTATCCACAGACACCATTATGAAATGCCTATTAAAAAGATAGGAAAACAGTTTTTACCTTGTTTTTTTTTTTTACTTTGTTGCAGTAAAACCACTGATGTTCCCCTATCTTTAAAAAGGCTTCCCAGGTATCCACGGTTTCAGGTATCCACTGTGGGGTCGAATGGGAGCCCAGTGGATAGCGGGGCATGCCTGTATAATGCTTTTTAAATGCTTAGGCTCCAGTTTTGCTGCCTAGAACATATTCTGATACTAATGTGATAACATTGCAAAATATTAACTTTAAAAATTAGGATTAATCCCCACAATCACAGTTGTAGCTCAGCAACTACAAGAAAATTATGGTTTTTATACTGTATTTCTTTCAGTCTTTCCAGTGGGGCAAGTCCTCAAGTATATAAAAAATTATCTTTGTGCATGTGTATCCACTGTTAGCATCTCCTTGTGCTAGATAACAATATGTGAAGAGAAATTACTGTTACAGAGAAGAGAAATAATTTCAGGGTCAAAAGAAATATGTATACGGCCAAGTGTGTGGATTAACTGCATGAAGAAAAGCTATAGGCAAAGTAACCGATTCAGCACTTTGAAAATCTGAGACTAAGGGCGCAATCCTAATCAGCTTTCCAGCCCGGGGTAAGGGCAATGCAGCTCTGAGACCAGGGAACAAACACTCCCTTACCTTGAGGAGGCCTCTGTGACTACTACTCCACTGCAGGATGCAGAACATGCCCCATTGGCACAGTTATGTCAGTGCCAGAGAGTTGGTTAGGATTGTGCCCTAAGGGCGCAATCCTAACCTGGAGTTAGGCTGGCACGGTTAGGCTAGCAAAGTTTGGTCAACACAAGGGCCACAGTAAAGTTTGTTTGGACTAGTCTGAGAGGCCAGCACACAGACATGCACCATTCCCAACTCGGCAAGTGATTCAAACGTGCTTTATGTTGGCCCTTGTGCCGGCCAAACTTTGCTAGCCTAACTGTGCCAGCCTAACTCCAGGTTAGGATTGTGCTGTAAGGGCCACATCCTATCCAATTTTCAAGCACTGATGTTGCCATGCCCATAGGACATGCCCTGCATCATGCAATGGCGAGGGAGTCACAGAAGCTTCCTCAAGAAAGTCACAGAAGCTTCTTCAAGATGAAGGAATGTTCATTCTTTTACCTTGGGGTTGCATCAGCACTGGAAAGTTGGATAGGATTGGGCCCTTAGTTCCCATTGTGAATTGCAAAAACTCTCCGCAAATAGTCAGGTTCCCCCCCCCAATATATGTATACATCTCAGTATGACTTGCTAGCTCACAGATATGTGCTTGTCACCTTTTAATGTCTTAAAACATCAGAGTTAATAGGAATCTAGACTCCGTTTACCTACTACCCTACTCTGAATATTGGAGCATGCTAAGTTTTTTAAAATAACGAATGTGAATTCTGCAGCAGAAGGAGCCAAAGCATAGTTGTTACTAACACTCAAATTACTACTGTACTAATAAAACCTTGTGTGTGTTTAAGTTTTTGACATAAACCTAACTCTGCTTTTATATTAAGGAAATAACCAGCAAGAATTCTATAATGCTTATGGAGTGAATCCTTTACAGCATGATGTATTCTGTTAACAGTATCACATATTAACCAGCACACGCAAAAGGTATTTAATGGTTTTAAGAACATAAGACCATGTTTTACTTCATAGAGGTAGTGAAGATGAGGGAGTCTCTCTCAAACTATATGCAGTCTGAGGAGCTCAGATAAATACACGAGCAGACTAAGGTCTGCTAGTGTTCTCTAGCTGAGTTTCAGTGTTTGAAAATCAAATCTAGATGGAATATTAATTTATAGGGAAACATTATTTTGAATGGTGGTTGATTTCTTGTGCTTTAGTTTACTTTTACAAAACTTTGTTTAGCTTGCAACTATTTTAGTATAGAAGTGAGGGTACCTCTAAATAGGTATCTGAGTGACTTTGGACCAAAGTGCAAGTGCCCAAGTCATCCTGCTCCTTGCACTCCTCTGCATCATGCAAAATAGAACATGGGTATCTCCTTCTGCAGTGAGGTTCTGCAGTGGCAGCTCAAATTCCAGGGAGAAACTGGAAATGCTCTGTTCTAGAGGGTATGGGGAACAGAAAATTTGAAGCCCCCCTTTCTTGCAGGTCATCAAACTTAAAACAGATGTTCCCAGATTCTAGAACATGCTACTAGCAGGAGCAGATTATTTATAGGATTTTTAGCCCAACAAATGTTAAGTAACTGGCCCTTCAGAATTTATAGGCAAAAAGGATGTGCATGTGATTCCATAGCAAATCAGCTGAACCTTCCCATCAGCCAGCTACACGAAGAGGGGTGCCTCTTAGCACCAATGAAGTACCTCTTTGCATGCAGCTCCCTATGCAAAGAAGAGACGGGAAAATGTGTCAATTAACTGGAAAACATATTTCACTGATTCACTGGAATTTGCTAAATAACACTATTAGTATCTTCTTGTGACAACTTTTCAATGGTTTTCTGTAACATGTGCTCTAAAGTTTATTTGCATGTAATCTAAGTAAAGCCTAGTAAAGCATAGGCTGTATTCTTTTTAAGTCATTGAATCAGTTATTTATGGCAACACCCCACTGAATGTTCTGTGTTGTTGTGCAAGGAACCTGAATGAAATTATGAATGATTATACAGAAATATATTTTTAAAATGAGCATTTGTTTCTTGCAATACACAAACTGTATAACCATCTAAAAGAAATAATTCAACTTAGTGATCTAATTCTGACTTCTAATTTATTGTATTTATAGCAAACACACTCAAGGAGAAAGTAGCAAGAGAAAAGGCACGGTTAGAGTTTTCCTAGTCATGGTTGAAAAGTAACATGTGACCATGCCAAACACCAAGATTAACCATACTTGGGATCTCCCCTGACTCTGTCTCTGTCTCTAGCTTGGAAGAGAGGGACCAAGCAGGTCAGGACCAAGATCACACAACAAATTTAGTATCACAGATGCCTATTTACTAGTGACTTTCATTAACACACGTTAGAATTTTTTCCAAAAAAATGAAATTAGAAGCTGAAAGGAAATTTCAAACAGCAACCTTGTGAAATGTGACGTCTTCTGAAACCTCCTTCCCTATGTCACATATTTTAGTGTTGAAAACTATTATGCATCCAGACAAGGCCACAAACTTTCCCAGCACATACGTTCTCTGTTACAAGAGAAGTTACTGTGCCTAAACTATATTTGATTAGACCAGTGTCTTCCAAACCTTTGACTGTGACCTATTTTTTCCTCTCAGTTTGGTGACCCATGAAGTTGTATATGTTAGTAATGATGATGACACTCAGGAACATCCATGTGATCCTTCTTTGGGACATAACCTCTAGTTTGGGAACCACTAGAACAAAAGGTTGCAGGTTTCTGATGAAATAAACTAATGAAGCAGTGGACTAGGTAGGACTCCTTGTCCCAAGAGAAGTCCCCAGCCATAGGTTCTATTGATTTATTGTCTTTAGGAGGCTGGAGCAGTAGGTTTTTAGCAAGCCCATGGAAATGGATTGTTAGCCAGACCTTTTCTGTGATTTTGTTTTTTAAAAATGGGAATTATGATGCTTAATATGGTTGCATATCAAATTATTCCATTTTTGTTTTTCTCATACTCAAGTCATGTTTGTTGGGCACAGATTTTAAAAATTCTCTACTAGCCTTGTTTTGGATAAATGCAAAAACAGGGTGCAAAAACCAACCATCATTGTCTCATTTAGACAGACTATGAAGCACCACTGAAATGGGGGAGTGTTGCCAAAAATGCACCATAGGTGGCAGTAGTGCCTTTTTCTTTGATTTGCTGGACAATTTGAATATTGAATGCCTGATTTACCTGAGGCTTCTCTTTTTGTTAAACCATAGGTAAAATTCTAAGAAAGGTGTGGGTGCTGTGGCTCCTGCATTTCTTTACAAGTTTTTTTTTATTGGCAGGTCAACCATCTCCTCATTTAAGATCCTCAACAAAAATGAAACCAATAGAAGAAAGTGTAGAAGACGATGTCTTTGAACCCTCATCCACCACCACACCTAAAACTCACCAATGACCTTCCTGGACTGCATTTCAGATTGATGATCAGAGGTGACGGATACAGAACACAATTTTGGAGATAACATTCTTTACCTGCAAAGAATTTTTTTGCCACAAAATACTCCAGCTTATCAGCCTGAACTTACCCAAAATATGTGAAAATGAGTCCTGTGGGTTTCAGCAGAACTCCCCCTTAATTACCCCCATTCCAGGACATGGATGAGTGAACGGCTCCATCCATGGCAGTGGTGGTGGTGGGAAGCTCTGTGTGCAGGGAAGGAAGGTCTGCACAGGGCTATGAGTATGTGATTTGGAGGAAGCTGCATGCCTTCAAGACCTCTGTGTGCATCAGAGTTTCCACAACTACCTTGAATTGCTACATCGAGGCTAATGTAGTTGGGATTGGGGTTTTAAAAAACAAAGTTCTTAACATCTTTTATTTTTATTACTTTTCAAACAAATCATTTGTATTGTTTTGGCTGTAAACAGAGCTGTTAAAGTTGTGGTATTTTTATTTTGGTTTCTAAGCCAATAAAAGCACAGCTTTGATTTTTTCCCATTTTAGTTATTTTCCACAATTGGGAGGGTGGGTGGTGGCTTTGAGACAATGGCTCCACTTGCAAAGTACTCTCTGACGTTCGCCTTACTGCTTTGACATCAGCAGGGTCTTTGTGATGAGGGAGGAGGGGCCTGGACCCAGTCCATCTCCCTCCTTTACCCTGCCTAATAGAGGAATGTGCATGGTCCAAACTGACATTATGGATCACTGCAGTGTAGTGTGCTGTTCTCCCATGGTTGGTGGGGAGGAGAAGGGAATAGGGTTGCATAGGGGATATGAATAGGGGAATGGGGATGTGGTGGTGCTGCAGGTTAAACAGCTGAGCTTGTTGACTGGAAGGTTGGCTGTTCAAGACCACGCAACGGAGTGAGCTCCCATTGCTTGTCCCAGCTCCTGCCAACCTAGCAGTTCAAAAGCACATAAAAATGTGAGTAGATAAATAGTATCACTTCGGTGGGAAGGTAACGGTGTTCCGTGCGCTTTGGCGTATAGTCACGCCAGCCACATGACCACGGAAACTTGTCCTTGGACAAATGCCAGCTCTACAGGCTTAGAAACGGAGATGAGCACCGCCCCCTACTGTCGGTCACAACTAGACCATTCGGAAAGGAAACCTTTACTTTTATTTCCTCCTAGCTACCCTTTGTGCTAAGGCTAGGATCAATTCTTGAACAGAACCATACTTTTAAACGTGGCTTTCCTGCTGCATTGAATTAAATATTGTAATTGTAAAAGTTGACTTTGCATAAACATTTACTTTATTGCATTACATTTCTTTTTGCTTGGCCCACCTGTAGCTTAAATGCATGCCTCTGTCAACAAAGGATTAGCAACTTTGAAGATACACTAAAGAGAGCAACCAGCTATTAAATCAGTGGGCCTTTGATTATACCAATCATTTACATGTGATTAACTTAAAGCTACACAAACAAGCAAAACCATTTTTGGCTTACCTTTTTCAGACCATGCTCCTTTTAATGAATGGGGCTTTAAAGAAACATGGTATTATTGGCAGGAAGCGATAAAGCACATGGCAGAAATGCTGATGGAGTGGTTGACAGTGCCTTTTAGTTCCATTGTATTTAAGATAGCCTCTCTCTTAGTTTAAAACCTTTGCAATAATAAGGCACAACATGTAATGGTTGGACTATTTAGTGTTCCTGCCCAATGTTTATTTGTGGGAGATAATTTAGGAGCATATTGAGTTCCATTGATTTATATCAGAAACATTTCAGTATGTGCTGAACTGTTCTTTTGAAATCAGTGGCATGTGAATGTGTAACATTTTTGCTGAATTTGTAGTGTTATATCAGTAGTAGCTGATTGAGAACACATCACAAGCATCTCTTTTATGGGTTTTGTACTGGAAAGCACTTGAACAAAAAGACTGTAGAGGGGAGGTGGTTTGTTTTTCATTAGCAGAAGTCTAAGAAGAGCACCTATTAATGTTTTATAAATAGGGTTTTAGTTAAACACCCTGTAGTGATACAGTAGAAGCTTTGGAGGACTGTAGAGTTTAGTGTTAAAATTTCCTTTTCAATTTTTCATGCCAACCCATGGTCTCGAGGAAGAGTCACAGGCTTCAATCCTTTGTGTAGATGTATTTTGGAGTAAGTCCTATTGAATTCAATGCATACAATTGCACTGTCAATTTTATTTATAGGTGTGCTTGTTTGAAGCGGGTGGGATTACCCCTTTGCTAGAGGAACTCTGTGGAAATACACCTTTCTATTATGGTTGTACACACAGTTTTTTAAATGTCTGGATCAAAGTGATTTATAAGGGCGCGATGAAGTTAAGGGAAGCACGTATAACTCACCCATGTCACATGTGAGTCATCTCTTCCTAACTGGACTAAAGTTTTTGGACATTGGTGTACATATGAAAGATGCATTTAATTTTTCTGCACAATAAAATATTAAGGCACATTGGATACCTGCAAATGTTTTACTTCTATAATTACATATACCCTTATTCTCCACTGGAAAACCAACAGTTTTGGGTGCCTGTAGGCTGGTGATTCCATTGATGTGCTGCCCACCTTCTTGAGATGCAACAACATGGGTCGCAAAGCACCTAGAGCAGCCATATTGAAAATATGGGAAGATGGGATGCTGGAAAGGGGAAGGGCGGTGTAGTTTCTTGCATCAAGGATGCAAATCGGCTTTTCTTCTTTCTGATTCACTTTGCTGTTGAAAAATGGTTGAGAAATCACCCAACTTACTGCTTTCTCAGGAAAGCAGCAGGCTTTGGCGTCACAATGAGGGCACTTCCACTAGGTCCCTGACAGATTGCATTCTAAAAAGTGGGTCCCAGTGCTAAATAATTTGAGAACCATTGGCATAAAACATTTACATGAAACCATTGGGAAAGAATCTAAAACCCAGTTTTGTTAAAGATTTTTTTTCTTTGCTAATCTAAATGTAGCTACTAAAAACACAAAAACTATCAAACTGGCATAATACCATCATGGTTGCCAGATTGTAATCAGCTATGTAGCTCCATTCTGCAGAATCTGGAAGCAATCAAGAAGTGAGGTTGACATCCCAGCATTACAGAAATCAAGAATTGGATTCGGACTCCTAGTTGAAATATCTGAGGTTGCAAACAAAGTCCTAGATAGGTTTTGCCACCATACATTAACAAATTAGTCTTCATAAGACTGTGTGGAGTCAAATTTTAATAGCACATGATTCAATTTAAAGAATTAAACCTCCAGTAACAATCATGTAAATTACAGTCCTAAAATCCGGTAATCATAAGAAGTGTTCTGTTGGAGCAAGTCAAATGTTCTTCCTTTCTTGCCTTGGTAGTCACAGCTGCTTTCAATTTAAAAAGAATGGATATGTAACACTATAAAAGGCTTACTATACAAAAAGTGGCCTAATTAATTTGTCCTGACATTTTAACTTCCTGAGAGTATGATAGCAGCATGAATATCACTGCAGATTTCAGATAGAAAATGCTGAAAGTTATTCGGAATAGCACTAATGAACGTACACCTCAGTTGTAGTTCTGCTTGTGGTAGTTTTGCAAGTCACAACTCAAGGCAATGGCATATCAAGTAAAAAACTCAAATGGAAAAGATTAGGCTTGCTGCATAGAACTAAAGTGATGTCCCCCCTTAAAAAAACAACTCCTTCATCCCGCAAAGGGAAGAAACCCAGGCTTGCCAACAATGTTTCTAGCAGAATAGAGCATACTGCCTCAATCTTCTAATCATAGGACAAAGACATATTGGAACTGTATGACACTTTACACAGAACATCTAATGGTAAGAGCTACACAATTACTATTTTAAAAAAATACTGAGTAAGGAATGGTTGGAACACAGTAGTTTAGAAATTTTCCTTTGAAGTGCTGGTACACTCACGCACCTCATTTCTTTCCTTCTGCAAGTAGCTTTAATCAAATTCTGGAAATTTCAGGTGGGCTCCCCTTCCTGGTTTGATGAAAAACTGTTCATATTTATCAATCAAGTAAGGACTTCATTATGAGTCAAGTTTCCATTTTAACTATACATATCTCATACATTGATACAACCAGAAATTCAATTTTGCTTTGAGTTAGCATTTCACATTTATATGCTTCCAGATTTGTTTTTCCTAAATAAAATGACAACAATAATTTTGCAATTCATATAGGATCATCCAGCAGATTGACAGTTCTAATGAAGGGTGCAATCCTAAACAGTTAGGCCGGCATAAACTAAGCCAGCAAAGTTTGGCCAGCACAAGTATGTTTGGACCACTTTTGGAGTCAGAGCTGCCAGCACACAGACGTGAGCCAAACTCCCCGACTCTAAGAGTAGTTCAAACACGCTTTATGGTGTCCCTTGTGCTGGCCAAACTTTGCGGGCTTAGCTTATGCCGACCTAACTCCAGTTTAGAATTGCACTCAAAGACTTGTACAATGACCCATAAAAGTTCAAAATAAACTATTTTCAAGGTCTAGACATCTCAGCAGTTTTACATTGGAAAATAATATATTGGTTCTATGTATTCCTGTTTAGGGCACATTACAGAGCCCATTAAGTACTGAAACTGAAGTTGAAGCTGAAATACTTTGGCCACCTCATGAGGACTCTTTAGAAAACACCCTCATGCTGGGAAAGATCGAAGGCAAAAGGAGAAGGGGGCAGCAGGGGATGAGATGGTTAGAGAGTGTCACCAAAGCCATGAACATGAAATTGGGCGAACTCCGGAAGCTAGTGGAGGACAGGGAGGCCTGGCGTGCTGTGGTCCATGGGGTCGCGAAGAGTCGGACACGACTTAGCGACTCAACAACAGAGCCCATTATTGCTGGCGGTATGTGTACCACCGGCTGTCGCAAACGTGTCATAAACTATGTCCACGATACCACACCACTCATGCTGGGGCATTGCTAAGTCGGTACCTGGCCCAATGCAATCAGAAGTAAGCGCTGGCACTCCAACAGTGCCAGCTGCCATAAGCCTTATTGGGGTGGGGGAAACGGAGCAGGCTCACAAGGGGAGGCAGGGATGGAGGCAGCTTCTACTGCTGCATCTCAAGCACCCTCCAGAGCCAAACACGGGTCTTCTTGGCTCTGCACCTGCTGAAACTTGGGCGCAGGGTCCAGGAGATCCATTGCTGCTGGCTGTGGTCTCCCCGGGGGAAGGAGACCAAATGCTCCCATCCCCTGGGAAAACCTCCAGCCATAACCTTTGACATCAACATAAAATTTTCTATGCATAAGATACCAACTTAGCCGTCATACTTCCATCCCTATAAAATGGTCACAGAATCCCATTTCTCTAGATAGAAGTGCTTACCAATGCAACAGTCCTCTGTCTTTAAAGCTGCGTGAAAAGGAGACATTCTCTGGATCAGTATGCTGATGCAGTGATGGGCCAAGTCTCTCTTTTCCTGCTATGTTCTGTGATAAACCTTGAAACCCAAGAGACAGATAGACTAGGCTGCAAGATGTCTTGGATCTCCCTAGTTATTTTCATAGCCAAGGAGGTATTTCAACCTGAGAAATCCAAGGTTCCAGGGTTCTTAACCTTTCTACAACTATGGACCCACAATGGCTGCCTAATATGTTCCCGTACCGGCTGTCAAAATCACCACCACCACGTCCTATTAGGGACTGGCATGTCAATAGCTTGGTTTTACTTTACGTATGAATAAGCTAGGAACAGAATGCTTCAGTCTGTATTAATGATGGTGACTGTCTAACACAGTGGGTTGAGAAGCACCTAGAGCAGCCATATTGAAAATATGGGAAGATGGGATGCTGGAAAGAGGGAGGTGTATGTGGCTGTTTTGCTTGTGTCAAGGTCGTGAATAGGCTTTTTTTTTCTCTTTCTGATTCATTTTGCTATTAGGAAATGACTGAGAAATAACCCAACATTGTGCATTCTCAAAAAAACAGCAGGCTCTGGTGTCACAATGTCAGCATTTCTAGCAGGTCCTAGACAGATTCTCATTCTAGAAAATGGGTCTTTGTGCTAAAAAGTCTGAGGACCACTGCTCTAATTCCTAGACACATGCCCCCATTATTTGGCTCCCATATCTTAAAGAAGTATAGATACTTCTGGTTAAGAATCCCTGTCCTAGGCTGTATTCCATATCTGCTATCTACTGTAAGGTTATATAGACAGAAGCACAAGTGTTCCTTGAGTTGTAAGCAGTCAGCATTTCATGTACACTTTGCAGGATCTCCAGAATACTAGAAAGCCTCATGAACAGACTTGCGATCAGAATGTTCAGCTCATCCGTCCCATCTGGTTATAGTAATTGACTATATTGTACTTCATTTTCTAATGTTCCGTTTTAGTTTCCCCCTTAGAGATTAATAATACATTAAGACCACATCCTGCCTTCCTGTCCAAACTCCTCATGGGAACTGAATTCCCCTTCATCCACTGTCATAAAAGGTGCTACAGAAATGAAATTTCAGTCGCTTATTGACTTGAGCTAAATCATGCCCGACCATGCACAGTATTAGACAAACTGCATGGGTTAGAGTTGCTCTGTTGACCATTTTTGCCTTTCTGAACTTGAGAAAATGTGCAAGCAATATTCTCACACTAGATTCCTTCAGAGCTGCACAGCTCTCAACTGAACAGAATTGACATCTTGCCTGCAAAATGACCCTCCACCCACACATACACTCTTCATCAAATTGTTATTCTGATGCATTAAGTAAATGCATGTTTTGTGAATGCAGTAATCCGACGGAGTAGATGCATGAATATTTGCGAGATAAGATTTCATTACCTTATTCAAGACAATGGCATTGCATCATACGGGCCTCACTTAATCATATGGCACTGGAATGCCATAACTTTGGCCATGATCCACAGTCTGCTCAATTCTGTTATTGAAATGAATGAGGCTTTGGCTGGATGACACCCTAAATGGCTAGAGGCAGGGGCAGGTGTGTGGCATTTTATGCTGTAGAATAAGAATGCAGTGATAGCCATTTCACAGTTCAGGCTGCCAGTCCCTGTATCGCTATTAGCATTGCTGACAAACCTATTTGCAAGTGATAAATGCTCTTTTTTATCTCCTTGAATAATGTGCAAGCAGAGATCACTCATAGGGCTTCACTGCACTCATGCATGTGCATATGCATATTCTCATGGAACAGAGGTCCACTGTATTCCATGGCATTTACTCCTCATTACAAATGCCCAGGGTTGCAGCTTTACCATCCCCTGTGAAAACATCTCCACTGCTCATTTCCATCTACTTTACCTTGTTTCACAACCTGCTGGGATCTATGATTGCTACCTTTTACATGGGCCTGTAACTATGTCTTCACCACCACCCTCAGAAGTAGAAATTTAGCGGATGAAACTTTTCCTCATAAGGAAACAAAGTGATAGGGGAAAACACAGTTGACACTTAAGGTTCCAATTGCTTTAAAAGAGATTGGCAGTGCTTAAAAAAAATCTGGCTTCATCTACACCAGTGGCTCCCAAACTGTTGGTCAGGACCACCAGTAGGTCATGAGCCAATTTCAGGTGGGTTGCAAAGCACCTAGATGCCATATTGAAAATATGGGAAGATGGGATGCTGGAAAGTGGGAGGGCTATGTGGTTATTTTGCTTGTGTCAAGGTTGTAAATAGGCTTTTTCTCCTTTCAGATTCACTTTGCAATTGGAAAATGGCTGAGAAAGAACCCAAGTTATTGCTGCACTCTCAGGAAAGCAGCAGACACTGGTGTCACTGGCACTTCCAGCCGTGACATCACTTCTGTTGGGTCCTGGACAGATTGTCATTCTAAAAAGTGGGTCCCAGTGCTAAAAAATTTGAGAACCATTTGTACTAACAGCCATCTGCCAACTAGAAAGGCTGCACACAGCAGCCTCTAGTGGAGACTGACATTCCAGATGCAAGCACACACAAGATCAGCCTAGCAATTCTGTGTACTAACTGGTTACCACCTGTTTTCTCCTTGAAAGGTTGTGGTACCTTAGGCAGATATATAGCAGATATAACTGATGGGGAACTTGTTGATGGCACAATCCATAGGCAAGATAATTCAAGGAATCCATAGACTTGAAACCAAGACCTAGAAGCAATCGCTCCTCTTTTAAAGCACACCAAGTTTCTCCTTTCTTCTTCAGATTGACTCACCATCCTTAATGGCCAGTGGATTCATATGGTTCTACACTTCTCATGTATTCATATTATAATTTGTACATTTAAGTCAACCATTTCCCAATTTCTCATGATTGAACTAAGCACCAATTAGAACTGCATAGCTTCAGGCAACACGGTCATGTCACATGCCCTTGGGCCAAGCCCCAAACGCTCATGATCATAAGCTTGATTCCCTTCTTCTCCCTCTCTTGTCCGCCTATTGGGGAAATGTAGCTGGCAACCCAATCCTAATCTGCCAGGTTTCTGTAGGAGCAACGATGCCAAAATGGCTGCTGCTGCTTCCTCTGAGAGCTGTGGCAGCTGCCCAAGTCTCCTAGGGAGAAGGGGATGTTCATCCTCTTCTCCTGAGGAAAGCTGTGGGCCCTGCAATGGGGCTACTCCAATCTCCACCTGCTATTTTTGCTTCCAAGCCCAACACAGAGGGTTAGGGATGTACATAAGAACATAAGAAGAGCCCTGCTGAATTAGGCCAAAGGCCCATCTAGTCCAGCTTCCTGTATCTCACAGCGGCCCACCAGGTGCCCCAGGGAGGCATGAGACAACAAGAAGCTTGCATCCTGTTGCCACACCCTTGCACCCGGTACCAGTAGCCCACCACCTTTGTAAGGAGGTTGCACAATCCATCATTGCCTATAGCCCACGATGGACCTTTCCTCCAGAAATCCGTCCAATCCCCTCTTAAAGGCATCAAGACCAGATGCCATCACCACCTCCTGTGGCAAAGAGTTCCACAGATTAACTACCTGCTGGGTAAAAAAGTACTTCCTTTTATCTGTTTCAACCCTCCCAACCCTCAGTTTTAGCGGATGCCCCCTGGTTCTGGTGTTTTGAGAGAGTTTGGTGTTTTGTTTTGAACATCCCTCTATGGACTTTATCCCTTCTACGCATAATTTTGTATGTCTCAATCATGTCCTCCCTGAGGCGCCTTTTTTCTAGACTGAAGAGCCTTCAACGCTGCAGTCTTTCTTCATAAGGGAGGTGCCCCAGCCCCGTAATCATTTTTGTCGCTCTCTTCTGCACCTTTTCCAGCTCCACTATGTCCTTTTTGAGATGCGGCAACCAGAACTGTGTGGTTCTCCTGGGGCCACTCCTCCCTTCCCCACACCACTGGTCTGTGGTGACACCGCAATCCGGCAACGTGGTGTTGGCACTACAGCACTGAGGCTCAGCGCCACCGGCACTGGCCCAGCACCGGCACTCCCTCCTTACCAGGTGCAGTAAATGTGCTTTACAGCATGTTTATGACACCTGGAGCTGGTGCTACTATAGCCCATAGGATTGGGCTCTCAGTTCATGTATCACCATGCAGTGCCACATACATTGGAGGTGCTAGTGTCATTCTGATGAATTGGTTCAACTAGTTAAATACTGCAGATCTACTGAAATGACACAAAAGCCGAACCAAAACCAAGAAAAATGAGGTGAATTTGCACCAGAAAACCTTGCTGAAAAGGACCAAGAATATAGGCTATGCTCTTCAAGATAGGTATATAAACCTTTTTCCCCATCCATCCTGCAAGTTAAAGAAACTTTCGGACGCCTTTTGATAAATGCCAACGTTATAGGTTTTATTTTTATCATGTAATCTTTTAAAACCTCAGTCACAAATCGATGATTGACAGAAATAAAAAAATAGGCATTAAATGAAAATATAAAATACAGGTTATGTAGAAAGGCAATCAGTGCTTCAGTCCAACAAGACAGTAAACATGTGGAAATGACCTTCAAAATGCAACTCACTGCCTTAAAAGACTCAAACAATTCAAGTGATTATTATACTTGTAAACAAAATATGAATCAAAATGGAGCATGAGGTAATCTACCTACTACAGAGGACAGTTTTAAAAACACTAGATAAAAAGACAATATTCAAGACGCATAGATATCAGTGTTCACTTTGGTCTCTGGCTATTGGGTTTACTATGAACAACATACACAACATAAAGCCAAATCTGACAAAAGTTGTCAACCAGTTTGTTGCTTAAAAAATACAAGTTTGTTGCTAAGTACAAGAGGTAGTCAAAACCATCACCACAGTCGGCCATTTTAGGTTAGCAACAATCGTAGCAAGCATCTGAACAGCTGCTAGTATTCAACTGAAATCTGAACTGGATGTGCTGGCGCATGCCATCTTCAATGGACAGGCCATGTGCTTGTGTAGATTAGTGTCACTGGAAGGGCACTTTGATTAGGGCAACCCTCTCAAGTGATCACGTTGCCACTGAATCTCCTCGCTCACGCCCCTCTTTTGACTCCGATTCCACCACCCGCCAAAGAGATGCATTTGCCTGGGGGCCACAGCTTGCTGACCACTGTGCAAGAGCCACTGAACTTTATACAGCTCTGAGGCTCTGAGGCAATAAGGCTCTAAACCGGGGTGGCCAAACTTGCTTAACGTCAGAGCCACACACTATAAACTTCAGAGTTTATAGAGTTTGAGAGCTCCAAGAAAGAAGTTTTAGAGTTGCAATATTTAACCATTTTCAACATTTACAGTCTTAAATATATATATTCACTATAGTAAACTTTTGTTTTACTCCAGTGGACTCTCAGTTTATACCTGATAAAGCTTGAAAATTTCTTTATCCTTTTTATTATTGGTGATCCAAACAAGGAGCTCGGTGTTATTTCTGAGTGCGCAACGACACATGTACAAGAGCCGCATGGGGCTCCAGAGCCAGGTTTTTGGCCACCCCTGCTCCATACCAACAGCTTGTTACTAACAGTCACAACAACAAAAGTAACACAACCAGCATATCTTAAAGAGGCTGTTGATAGAAAAACAGAACAAGACACATTTAACAAGTCTTTCAAAGCAAGTTAAGACAAATAATCAAATTTCATTAAAGACATTTAGTAAAATTAAAATTCAGTGCAGCTGCACACACATCTTTTCCCACTTACTTTCGTATCCGTCGTAATGCAAAGGGAGGAAAAACACACACACACATATTTTTTATGATAAACATTTCTTAGAGATAAATTAATTTAAATTAGCTTTAAGACTTACCAAGATCTTCCCACATTCTTTATAATTTTTCTTACAAAGAAGGTCATAAGGTCTATAAACACTTTGTATGGGTCTTCATCCACAAAACTACATACTAGAAGTAACTTTGGGATAGCACTAGCACAAATTAAAACAGTTTTTAAAAAATCAAGTAGCCTTCATTTGGCAAAAGTATCATATTTTTAGAGTTAATTTTATTGCGCAAACAGCGCTTACGCAATGGTCCTCTTGGTTTTTCCCTTCTAGAATGGTCTAAGATGCTACGCAAGTGTGCACATAATATTTAGGGTCAGTTCAGTGGTGCACGGCCACAGCCGTCCAAGAGTCAAGGCTAAGATCAGAAGCGTTTCCATTACCGGAGAGAGACTTGCAGTGATGGAAGCCCCATTGTTAAAGGCTTGATGTGGCTTGTTCAAAGTTTTGGCCTCGGGTGCTGTTCAAGGTCATGCTAGTCTATAAACTGACATTTCAAAAGAAGCTCAGGTCACCATTATGAGTGAGGGAGGAGGCAGAGTACATGAGGATTGAACATAAAGGTGACAATTTGATTTTTTTTTAAAGCATATATGCATGTTGCAGACAGAATTTATGTACCCAAATTTTAACATGGCGGCACTCATCACTTTAAGATCCGTCCACTGTACTATTAGATTCCAGAAGCCAAAGTCCTGGAGCAACATTACCAATGGTAACTTGGGCAAGTCCATTTTCAAAGTAGTCAAAGTCAGGAATGCACATTTTTAAAAGAACCGCTAATTACAGCAAACCAGATAAACAAGGTGGGGTTTTGCTGTGGCACTGTCAGTCACAGACAAGTGGCTTTCAATCCTGGTCCTGTAATTGGGTTATGAAGTGGGACATATACACAACCAACTGAAGCAGGGGGAAAACATACTCCCTTATAATTTAGAGGATGCCCAGATGGTTACAGGGCTGCTTGTATTTATTCAAAGCAGATAATTTGATCTTGAAACAAAAATCATACATTGGTTTTTTGTTGCAGTCCTGGGCTAAACCAATCAATTTCACAGATTGGATCTTCCTTTGACAGGTGAGTTGTCTTGCATGCATTCTCTGTGTGTGAACAGCACCCATTTCTCCTTCAGACAGAAAAAGAAAGCTGTAAAGAAGAGATTGGAGACTCTCACACCATTTCAAATGGATGCATCAATTTGAATTAAGCCCAGATTTGTTCAGACATCTGCAGTGAAAGCAAGTCACAGAGATTGAGACTATTAGCGGTGGGATAGATTTTTTTTTTTTAGTTTTACAATCAAAGTATGTACCATAATGTTCAACAGCCACCTTTAAGGCCTTAGCAGCACAAAGGTGATGCTTATGTGGTAAGTATGAGGTAGTCATTTGCTGTAAACAGAAGAACGGTTATTTTCCCATATGTAAACTATGTTGCTTTGAATTTCAGACGTGAACAGGAGCTGTCCTGCCTGAAATTCTGAAAGTACTTGTGAATGTCAAATAACAAATGTTCCATTAAGTACAGGCATTCCACTGCATTCTCATGGGAAAACCATAATGAAGAAAGTGGATATTTTGAGTTACCAGGAACTCATTTGTATGTAAACTCAGAGGTAGTAACTATCATCGCCACATAACATGTATCAAGTAGTATAAAAGGTTGATATTTGGTTTGTTCTGAGCAAGCAAGTATTCTGTAAAAGAAAGGAAAAAAAATAACATGGCATTTTCCCTGAGCAAAATGTCTTTGTCCTGAGGTTATTTTGTAATAAGTGAACATCGTCCAATATATAAAAATAAAACAAACTTTCAATAATAAGATAGGATTGATAGGCTCTCTTCACAATTCACCTGTGACTGCCAAAATTACTTATTTCATAATGGTTTCAGGTCTGGAATTTTGAAAGCACGTAAACAGGAGAATGACCAGGTTTTTGTTTTTTCAGATCCAAGATTTCTTTTCCATCTTACTATAAAAAAGTCAAGGAACTTTGGTTTACATTTTCAAAGTGACCTAAGTTTTGCATCATTGCCGTTTAACCTGGTTATCATACCTGCTGGAAGGTTAAGCAATGCCACTTTGATTTGTCTACATAACTTAAATAAGTTTACAATCCTTACCTAAGGCAAGGAAGTACTCTTCTATACATATATCACATTCAGTATCGTCAAATAAGCTTTGCATTGTAACACACCAAGAACTTCAGTATAAACCATTGAGAGTTTTCCTCAAAACACTGTCATGGAATTCAAGCAAAATTACACAGGATTTGAGCCTGTTAACCAAGGCCATTGATCCTTATATGTTGGCAGCGGCAGCAACACAGGGCTTCCAATGTTTGAGCGATCAGAAAAGGGACAAATGTCTTCCTTACATATCTTCATTACAGTGAATGGGGGTCCTAAGAGGTGCAATCTTGATCAGACTTGATTTGTAGCCATTAAAGCAAACTGTCTTGGGATCAGTGGCATTAAGTAAGCATTGAAGACTCTGGACTTTTAGAACTCAGAGATCAACATACTTTCAGGTACTTCTTTGTTGCCAACGGGGAAAAATATTTTGCAAGTACTGTACATTTAATCATGTACATATCTTATAGTAAGAAACAGTCATTCACAATGTGACATCACTAGAGCTTCCTCTGAATAGAAGGAAGCTGCCACTACTGAAGAGGCAGACAACACTTCAATTTCAAAAGGAGGGCACAAGTGAGCGAGCAGGTTTGCTGCTTCCATAGTGACAGCTGATGCAGAGAAGATTTTAAAAGCAAGGTCTGACTGTGTAAACAGCGTGTTGGATCAAAACAACTGCAGAGTAGCATGCCATCATCAGAAGATCAGTCATTCACAGAAGGAAAGTTGTGCTTACATGAAAGGTCCTTCCAAAAGTTCTAATCTCCTGCCATTCACCATGAGCAACACGCTCCAACAATGTGCCAGTCAAAGGCTGGGATCCAATCAGGTGCCTTTATTCATATTACAGCCAAAATTTGGTAAGCTACAAAATGTGGCTTTAATCAATGAACTAGAAGTCAGTTAAAGCTGAACATGAGGAGTGGCCCGAGACTGCCTACAGGCTCAGGAGCATCCCCACATGGGCCCACAGCCTTTGAGCAGTGTGACCCAGCACACACAGTGCTAGCCTTAGCTTATAAGAAAAAAAAATAGACTTCAAGACTTCCAATGTGTCTGACAGTGTTTACCTGCTGTTCCAATACCGTTCTCTCTTACCACAAGCAGTAATAACTACTTGTGTAAAGTAACTACTGTGCCTTTCTGCTGGAAATCAGTCTTTCACAAACTTGCCTGGAGGTTGAAGGCATTTGAGCTGCAGTGGGGAGAGGGAGGTGGGGGGGCCTGGGACGTTTCCCGTGAATCATCTCTTTGAAGGCAGGGATGTCTATTTCACAGTAAATTTGTTTTATGTCTACAAGTCACTAAAATATTTGTGGAGCATTTAAAAACACTGCTTGGCCAGCAGCTCTGCGCCACAATTCCATGCATACCTACTCAGAAGGAAGTCTTCCACTGGACTTGGCCCCAGACAAGTCTGACACTTTTGAATTCAATATAGTTTTATTATACTATATTGAATGTGGTTTAAATATTAACCATTGGCTTTAAGACAAGCTAAGATATGGGTTTATTGGGGGGGGGCTTCCCTCAAAGTTTCCACTTGCATTTCTATTCTCTGTTAATGTTTGTAGAAAAGCTCAGTCCCTTCTACAGCACACGATTGGCAGAAGTGGGGGGTCACAGAAGATGCTGTTGCTGCCGCTGCCTTCGTAACACCTCAAAGTTTGCACAAAATATAAAGAGTCAGACAAGGAGGTCTTTCAATACCTCTCTAAATAACGTCCACTTATACATTCTCCCCCAGTCACCTAACCTGCATATAAACCATGTTAATTTAACACAATATCAGAGATTCCAGCACAGTCAATACACATTCATTGTCTTGGGGGTGGGGGAGGGGAAAGAGAGGGGAGAGCCTTTAACTGCTCAAACATGGTGGCAACGCTGTGGCATATTTAATCCAAGGCATTGCCCTTTTCCAGTGAGGAGTTAAAAGACCAACAACACTGCTGTGCTGGGTAAAAGGAGAAGAAATCTATTCTGAACTCTAGAGGGCTGTCTTAGTACCACGTCCATGGCAGCATCAGATGTGAAACTATAGGTTAGTTACCACGACATTCAGTTATGAGGCGTTTCCCCCTTTTTCTTCTGTAATAAAGAGGACACACTGAAAGAGAATTCCAGGACTATGTATCTAAAGATCACTCAAAACTATTGCTTTGCAGTGGATGATGTATCCAAGGAAACGGAGAGCACTGAATGTATGCACTCAAGGTATGCACACATTCACACAAGGCAAAACAAAAAACAAAAAACAAAAAACAAGATGTTCAGCTCAAATGCATTTCGCTTGGAGCGACTGGTCCATTTTTCTTCCTTAAAAGACTAACACAGTCCCTCAACAGTAGTTAAAAATTTTCAGATTGGGTGCAGGGTATGTGAAATTATTCTCCTTGTGCTTGAATGAGGTAGACATCCCAAGAGGGTAAGAAGATGAAAGGTTGCGACAAAGCTCTTAAGTCTTTTTCCTTTTTTGAACAGAGGGCCCCTTCCGGCTTTGTTCTTCAGGTGATGTAGATAACTTACTTGAAGTGGCTTCTTGTGGTGACCTGCCTGGGCGTTCCGAGACATCGGCCCTTCCCTCCTGAGAATAGGATGGAGATGTATAACCATAAGCTCCTCCCCCTTCCCTCAGGAAGGCTGATGTGGAGGGCTGGGGGTCTGCTTCATATCTTCCCTGGTAACTCGTGGGATGCTGCAGAACAGTTTTATGTGGGCAGTTCGCCACCATGTGCATGATACTCTGACAGTAATGGCACTTCTTTGGCTGTGGAGGTAGAGTACATTCCTTAGCATGATGATCGAGGCCACCACAATTGTAGCATCTGCAAAATAAACAAAAATTAATGGATAGGCTTGCAGTGTAGAAGTAAAATACACTTTTGACCCAAGAGAAGGGAAACTGAAGGTGCCTTATAACGTAACTTAAAAACACACCCAAACCAGCTTAATACAAACAAATCAGAACCAACCAATTTCTTTTATAAAGAAAAGCCAGTACATCAACAAACCAGAGGGAACAAAGCTAACCAAAGACACCAGTACGAAAGTGTATCAATTGCCCATCTGAATGCCAATAATGAGGGAGCCAACTGGGGCTCTCTGGGAAGAGTCTTTCATAATGTGGGTACCATCACAAACAGGCTACCTAGAGTACACTTTGGCAGTCTAATCTGGATGTGACCAAGGCAAAGGTAACCGTGATCTGCCTTTTCCACAAAATGGCTTAGCTGTCACATTTATTATTACTACTATTTGCCTGTAAACCATTTTGTGAATTTCGTGTTGAAAAGCGATGTACCTGTTAAGTACCTGTTGATGGATGGATGGATGCCAAGCAAGGGCACTCCTGCCTGTACAGAAGTACCCTGGCTTGCAACCTGCTTCTTCAAGGCAAGTGTGACCCCCCCCCGCCCCAACCAGAACGAGCTGAACATCTAATGCTTGATCAGCTTTCCTGCTGACTAACAGCATGGCTGTCTTGCGTGGAATAAATCACCATTTGTTAGCCCACATCTAATCCTTGACAGTGCTCAGGCTGTGGTTCTACACTTCCATGGCATCCTTGGAGTCCGAAGGAAGTGAGAGAAAATGTTGGATGCCATCAGCATGGCTTTTAAAGAAAGAAAAAAAAGGAGGAGAAGAAGAAAAGAGACAGGATGTGAGCTATATGAGGTTAAAAGTAGCATATAAACCAGTGGTTCCCAAATTTTGCACCAGGACCCCCTTTTTAGGAACAACCACCTGTTGGGACCGCCCCCCCCCCAGCAAAACCTAGGCCTGGAAGTGATGTCATTAAGCAGGAAGTGAAATCACTTTTTTTATAAGTTCAAACATGGGTTGGTATGCAATATGTATTAATATCAGTAATTAAAAAGAAACATAATGCTGTAAGTAGGAAATTTACCAATGGAGATGGTATTGGAGTTGGAATTGGATTTGTGGGTAACAGGGTTTTAATTTAATTGGTTTAAATTTAGTCCACTATCCTATTTTAAAATAATAATAATAATAATAATAATAATAATAATAATAATAATAAATGTATTTATATACCACCTTTCTTAAGATCACTAGATTTCTCTAATGACTGTAACTCAAGGCGGTTTACATAGGCAGACTTTTATTCACAAACCCGAAGGTTTTATGTTTCTATATTTCCCATGCTATTATTTTATGATTTTATTTTGGAGCTGGTCTGTGACCGCAATAAAGTCTTATCTGTCTAGCATGAACTATCACTTCATGCTACAATAAATGTGGCACCTTAAAAACTAACACAGTATATGCTGAAATCTGTAGATTGTTAAGATGCCACAAGATCTGTTCTTGGTTTTGCTGCTACAAACTAGCAGGGCTGGTTCACTTGAAATTACCACACACAAGCGATGCTTGAGAGAAATTGTGTTGGCAGACTTTTCTTTAAGCGCTTGAATCCAGTCCACTAGAGGGCAGCAACTATCTAGATATTCCTTTTCCCTCATGCCATTTTAAAACACATGCTTTCATGATTATTCCTCAAACAGATGTATTTTTTTCCAATATACTATTGTTTAAAATATTACTTTAGGGTCATTTTGTATTGGTTTGTTTCCATTAAACAATATTTTTCCTTCAAAATATTTTATGTGAAGTATACAGCAATAATTCAGAACCACATAATTTTTGTATCATTTCTGACAACCGCAGGAGGGGATGTGACGTTAAGGTCAAGTGGCCCCTTCAAAATTCCCTATGTGAAAAGGGGCACATGGTGTGTAGCGGATTGGCCGCAGGCCTGGACTAACCTTTTTTCCTCAGATATTTTTTATGACAGACCACAAGTGGAGAACGTCCCCACAGACCCCCACTAGATGCTTGGCATGTGCTTTCCCCCTCTTCCCCAATCTACCACCTCCCCTCACTCTCACTCTCTCTCTCTCTCTCTCACACACACACACACACACACAGGGGGGCATGATTATGCTTTCTGCCCCTGCCCCCATTGGTCATGTTCCTACACCCCAGCAGCCATTCATTCCTGTTGTGAGAGAAAGGGGTCCCACCTACAGACTCTAGGCAAGCAGCTGGAGCTCTGATGCTGCAGGGCTTCTGCTCACATGGAGAAGTCCCTTAGGGGCAGTGGTGGGATTCAAATAAATTAACAACCGGTTCTATGTCCTCCTTTCTCTGTACTACTTCTTACTACAGCACTACTTTTTGTATATCAATAAATTAGCAACTGGTTCTGCAGAACTGGTGAGAAGTGGCTGAATTTCACCACTGCTTAGGGGGTCTCCTGAAAATAGATTGTGCAGCCATCGGGGACAGGGGCAGGTCAAGCAGGGGGAGAGTACCGGAGCTGCAACTCGAAAAAGTTGCTGATCAACTATAGGACAAATCTAATCCCGTTTCCTGCGGTGAGTGAACGAAGGGGAGGATTGCATGGAAAGAGGGCTTGTGCTTCAGCAGGAAGGCTGAGTGATAAGGCACATACGCGTTGCCTTGACCACACTACTCTCAAGCTGCCTGGTCTTCAGAAATGTATCACTACCAATTTCTAACTTCAGCAAGATTTTAAAGTGTATAAAAGCTTGGCGGGGAATGCATGAGAGGTCTGTCGTAGGCTTCAGAAAGCCTAACTGAGTTACAATCTGAAGTAGAAACCACCCACTACTGCTTGTGGTAGCTGCCTCCCTTCCCCAATGATGTCTCAGTTCAGCACTCCCCTCCCCATTTCCTCTTCCTCTCTGACCTTCCTTTTCCAATCGAGGGAGTTGGATTTCCAATCCAAAGATGGGGAGGCAGGCAGGGATGAGTGTCCCACTCACACCAGTCTGCTCCCTGAAGTGACACTAGCCCTGCCTGATCCCCACTTTTATCCCAGCTCAGTTCTATACCACACCAGAGCTGGGCGATGCTTCTAAACTGCAACTTGTGCGGTGCTGAACCAGTAAGCATCTCCAATCCTAACAGTTTCTATTCTGGTTTATGGCTCATAGGATCAGGCCATAAACCTCCGTATATAGCAGAAAACACTGCAAAGCACTATGGAAGCTAGATTTGATGGGATAGCACGTTTGCTTTAAAAAAATATTACAAAGCCTGTTGTATATTTTGCAAATATTAGAAACCAAATAAAACTGCATGAAATAACCTCTTCCCTCTCTCTCTCTCAATTACAGCTCTCCAATTAGAATTGATGTTTGCTCTCACTCCTTTTTCAGCTACAAAATGGCCACTTCAAACCCTCCTTTTCACCATAGCAAGGAAATCTATTCCCTTAAAGCAGTGGTTCCAAACTGTGAGCCATGGAAATCAGCTTGCAGAGCCATGAAAACCTGCCACAAGATTTCATCTGGCCCACAACAACTTTTTTTTTGTCAGAGCATTTGTTTGAATTTTTAAAATCTATATCTATAAAATCCATTATACACCAGTTTAAGCATGACATTGTTTTTCTGTAATTGTTACACTTTTCTTTTGTTCTGAATCCTATCAATCAATCAATCAATCAGGTACTTATATACCGCTTTTCAACATGAAATTCACAAAGCGGTTTACAGGCAAATAGTAATAATAATAAAGTTTTATTCCTATCATTCTGATTACAAAAAAGATCCAAGTAAAACTTATTAATTCATTTAAATTTCCTTCATTCGTAAAACTGATTTTTTCAGCCTGCCAAAATGTGTTAAATATATGTGGCCCTCGTAATATATATGTACATCAGATTTAAATGTTACCTCTAGTGCAGTAAGGAAATCCATTCTGGAAAATGCTCTAAGTGCTCTACTTACATAATATAGAAGGATAATTTTTCTGGCTGCCAATTTCAATTAAGTCAGCATCCTTGGTTTAAATCCAAAAACAGAGGATTTTCCCTACTATCTCTTTTAAAAGTACCACAGTAGGTTAAAGAACTTCAGTAAGCAAACAGGAAGCAGCTACGAACATGTAAATTTAATCACTCACTATGGTATGTACAGTATTCTGTTATTATCCAAATCAGTGAACTATTTCACCTTCCCAGTTGATCAAAAGCCAACTGTCAGGGCCCTATCTCTTTCCCAACCTCCATATATGACACTCACTCACTATGAGAGAGTGTGAACGCCACTCAATTTGAAAGAAGGCTTCTAATATGTTTAAGTAGAAAGATTCTCTATAACGTGTCACAGAAATCTAAGTTCAGATTTGTGACACCTGAGAGGAGAGGGGAGCGCACAGACGTTTTGAAACAATTTCCCAGAATCTTTCAACAGGGTTGGATAGTCCCAGGGTCCCACAGAACTCACGACTATAGAGTTTAAAGTCAAAAAAGCAAGGGATGTGACTCTTCGAATTTGATTCTATTCTCATCTGGTGAAAGGATGGTTTTATCACCTTTTTGAGCCTTTGGAAATGGGACAGGTAAAAAAAAAATCCAAGGAGGAGATAAATTATTCCAAGGAGCTAAAATAGGGTTGCATTTGCTAACCTATTTCCAGCACCCCCAAGCATGAAGATTCAATCAACCAACAGTATTTATATACTGCTTTTCAACACAAAGTTCACAAAGCCATTTACAGGCAAATAACAATAAAGTTAAAAAGCTCCCTCTCCCAAAAGAGCTCAGAATTTTAAAAAATGCAAAACACCACCAGCAACAGCCACTAGAAAAGACACCGGGGAGAGGTGACGAGGGACAATTACTCTCCCTCTGCTAAATGTAAGAGAACCACCACTTGAAAAAAGTGCCTCTTGCCCAGTTAGCAGGGGTTTGTTTAAGACTGCATTTATTTTGTGTTTTACACCACCTATGCCCTACATTTTCCAGCGAGGAGGGACTTGTAAATAGTTGGCTTTAATTACTGCTTAGCTGAGCAAAGCAACAAGCAAAAGCAAGCACAATTGTCTTTTTCATGCTGACCTATAATACGATTTGGAGCGTTAATCCAATAAACATGACAAATAGCGTTATCATTTGTGCTGTTACACAATATTATTTGTTGCCAGAAAAACTTTTCAGAATCACCCATTGCTGATAACATGGAGGGAGCATTGAATTACTCACTTCATGCTCTCCAGCCAAAACTCTTCTCTTCCCCCCCCCCTTAAAATGTGAACAGTCTATAAAATGGCATTTTTGGAGAACTGTGACCAGTAAAATACTCCTGCTACTGGCAATGGGGTTTAAAAGCTTTGAAAGATGGCATTTTATTTAACAAGTGCAACTGCGTGGTTTTGCCAACACTTCATGTCTTTCTAAAAAAAAAAGTTGAAGAAGAATCATGAAGAAGCAAAAGCAAACTAAGGCTACAGTTCTATGAACCATTAAGTATCAGTGAACGCAATGGGACTTATTTCTAAGTAAACATACACCAGATGGGGCTGCGCGGTTTTTAAAAATAAAGATGCATCAATTCATTAACTCCTTAATACTCACTTAAGGAAATAAGTGTTTGGGAAATCAATTTTAAATATGAACTTACAAGAAAGTTTCTTCACTGAAACTTTACAATGGTTCTAGCAAGATTAAAAGCACTGGAAAATGTATGCTTGTGTGTGTGCTCATGTTGCTTGGAAATGCCAACATTAACAATAATGATAAACCTTCATCTAATGGTTAGTTCAATTAGTGCATCAAAACAGTTGAAACTGAAATAAAGAAATACTGCTGCCAACCTGACACAAGATGAAATAGCAAAATCATTATTGATTTAAAGCATCCCCCCTTGTTGGAAGCTAGTATTAAAATGTTTTCATTTTAAAGTGGCAAATCTCATAAGTAATTTCTTGGCCTTGAACCCAGATGCATTATGCAAAAGCAAACACATGCTCCGGTTCTACCCCAAAAAGCAAAAAATTTCCATTAGAGAAATTAATTGTTTCAACACCATACGCTGAAGCAGCTTTCTTATTTCATTGAGTTGCATTTGATTATTATGACACCTGCCTCTTATTTTAAAGAAAACAGTACAACCCAGAGCCAATTTGCATTCCCCCCCCCTCCCAGGTCACTCCTCAGCACTCTTGTTGCACTGACAGTCCCATGAGAGTTTGTGAGACCGAACCCCTGAGCAAGCGTGTAAAGGATTAATAGGACTACTCCAATGGAAAGCTTGTTTAGAACGGAGCTGAAAAACAGGCAACTACAGCCACACCAGGGAACCTCGTAAGAAGACTTTCTGTCAGCAGCCCAACTAAATAAAGTAAGCTTTATGTGAAGAATCAAGGAGCCTCTGAAGAGACATGCATGGCGGAACCTTAAAATGAGGTATGTGGAATAGGAATTCGAAGTTAGCTCCAGATTCTGTGATACTCATGTTTAGTTTCTCTTGTTTTCCTCCTCTTCCAGAAAGACATTTTAAAATGCAGCAGAATAAAGCAAAGATTTTAAAAACGATCTTTAAGGAATTGAACACATTTCATAAGAAGCAACTGTATAAAACATGGCTATCTCCTGTATTTTGATATAATCAAGCAGTTTTGAAAATGTAAAAGACATCCATCAAGCTCTCAACACACTGCCCAGTAATGATCATTCTAATGCTTTAGAAACTGAGGATGTGTCTTAATCATATTCCTGGCGTCCACTATCCTGCAATGAAAAGACACGATGTGAACTACTAAAATCTCTATCAATTTCTTCAGGAAATACTCATGAGTATAATTATTTAGAAGCCCAGCAGCATTCTAATTTGTTGTCAACAAGGCATTTATGCAGGCTGTCTCTTCTAATAGCTGCCCCCCCCCATTTCTATACTGATTTCAGAGTCACATTTCAGCTGACCACAGAGTTTGGCAAGTTAAACTAGATTCACAGTATAAACAAGCTTTGATCCTGCATGCATGTCTGTAGGTTTGGTCCCTTTCATCCATAAGTGAGGGTCTCTGGATGTGTAACTACAAAATAGGGGATTTCAATTACATTTGTTTCCTTTGTACATTGCAGGTGCTTAGTACTTGAAATTCATTCCCCCCCCATCCCAGACACTTCCATCCCAGAGTCTTGCGTGGTATTAGGTCAGAACATTTTGGTATGTCCCTCTACTTCATAAACTGACTGGTTATGCAAAAATAACTGGCGCATAACACTACGAAACAGAAACATGTAGAGGTGGTTTTTTTTTCTCCAAGAAAGAAATTAAACAATACTGAAGATCTGCCTTATAAAGTAGACCTTTTTGGAATTCAGCTACTTGAATGATTACTGCCATTTATTGGGCTAAATGATTTTTTTCCTGAAGTTGAAGATTGTGGAAGATGTAAAATAAGCATGAAACACATGCACAGACCTATAGTTACACTGAAACATGGAGAGAAACAGACACCGATCTGTCTGAAGATGGTTCTGCATACAGTAATTTTCCTTTCTGTGAATTGTGTTGATATAGTAACATTTTATTAACTGAAGTTTTAGACTAGACTTTTCTTCTTAGTTATGGATAGATTTTAGCTCCTGGGCTATAATTTAGATAGATGAACACTACGTACGGCAGTTGAAGGGAAGTATGTTTACAGGAACAGAAATCAAGTAAAGGAAGCGAACCTGTCACATATTATAGGAACCTCAAAGGGGAAAAAATAGTCTATTGGTTCTGTTGCCAAGTAGTTTAATAACATTCACTTTCTGTGGCTAAGTAATTTTCAACACTTATGATCTGTAAATGAAAGTCAGCAGATAAATAATGATTGAAAATTCCAGTTTCCTTTTTGAATGTTGTTTGAACCAGGGTTTCTCATTAGATAATTAATATAGAGATTCTGCACTAGAGAAGAAACATACAGTACCTTATAAAAACCCAAGCCAATTGTCCACATAGCCCACTATGTTCAGTCGCTAAGTCGTGTCCGACTCTTCGCAACCCCATGGACCACAGCACACCAGGCCTCCCTGTCCTCCACTATAGTCAGACCTTAATGCACACTAACTCTGTAAAAATTTCCATCTGCCACAATTAACAAACATTACTAAACAGCAGATAGTAGTATCAATCATAAAGATAAAAAAATCAACATCAGTCCTACAGGATGACAAAGTCAAGTAGTATGCCATCTTCAACAAATCTACAACTATTTCCCAGTTATGCAATAGCTCCAGATCCAAGAAGCACACAGTGTGAATGTTTATTGTACTTAAAACTCCATAACAATAGCCTTGACCCAACACTAAGAGCAAGAAACTAGTAATATATGCAACAACCAGCAGCCTGCAGGTGGGGTGAGGGAGGAAGCACTTCCTCATTTGCTGCCAAAAACTAATCTGCACAGGTCAACAAGGTCCACATGAACACCACAGAACATGCAGTACACATGTACATCAGTCAGTTCCGTGCAATGATCTCTCTTCCATCACGGGGGAATTTCCTTTAAAAGGATCATGGAAATAATACATCCCCCCACCACCCCCAAACAAGTTTGTTTGGATTTGTTTTCAAATTAGAAAGCCTGCTGTGGTCTTTTTCACTGACTACCAAATGTCATCTCCAAATCAGGTCACCATGTTAGCTAGTTGCAGTGACCACAAAGAATCTTGTAACTCCTCAAACCAGTGGTATTCAAACTTTTTAGACTGGGACCCACTTTCCAGAATGGCACTCTCATCGGGACCTACTGGAAGGGATGTTGCAGCAGAAAGAGACATCATCAAGCAGGAAGTGCTGTCATTGTAACATAATAAAATGACATTCCTGAAATGCAAATTGG
The DNA here is from genome assembly GCA_029204185.1 of Lerista edwardsae. Lineage (NCBI taxonomy): Eukaryota > Metazoa > Chordata > Lepidosauria > Squamata > Scincidae > Lerista > Lerista edwardsae. Next base: position 5,151,507 of record JAJKFI010000049.1, on the reverse strand, counting down.
CATTCTTTGGACTGCAGCAATTATACAACCATGAAACATCCCTGACAGAAAGCAAGATTAGGACAAAATATGATATAAAAACAAAAAAAAATTCTAACTTAAAAATTCAAACTGTTAACGCTCACAAGAGTAAGATCTGCAGTTTCCAAGATGGCTGCTCCCAGCTTTCTGAGATCCACCTGACATCTGGTCATGACCCACCAAGTGGGTCCTGGCCCACAGACAGAATAACACTGCCTTAAATAGTAACACTTCAACGTAAGCTTTTGAAGGCTGTAGTCCACTTCACCAGATGCATCCAGTTGAATTGAGGTGTTTGATGACAATACAATGAAACAACCTTGCTTTAATAATATCAGAAGACGAGCTGAGGATGTAATATGTGGTCAGAGATTCCGAAGCGTTGGCACAGGTTGAAGGAGACCCATTGTGAGCAGGAGGCTTACAGAGGGATAAGGCAATTTAAATCCCCCTTTCCCTCTGATGCCTCCCAATCTCCACCCCCCCATTGTTATATCTAGCAATGCTTGGAAATGGTGCTGGGGGGCAGATTTTGTGGTTTGAAAGGCAGAAAGTGGTGTTATGTGTTTCTTCTAAGTTCTCATTTTTATTAATTTAAAATGTTTTAAAAGGTTCAGGGTAGGTGATACAATGTCAGCAGATACAACCACAGCATTATTTTTAATTGGAAAAAATAATCTACTTTAATTTCTAGAAAATACCTTAAACACCAACATGCAGTGTTTTTTGTTTTTATGCATTTTTAACAAAAATAAACAAACCTAGTTATATCACTTGGGGGGGGGGGGGGCCCCCCCCCCCCCGCGGGGGGGGGGAAGGGTAGGATTGGGCTCTGGATTATGTTGGTCTGTTCACGATCTTGGAAGACATCTGCTGTCACAGCCTACTCATCAATTCTGATACCAATAATGCAATTACATGATGACTGCTAGAGAATGGCAAAGTTGTATCTATTAAGCAAACCTGATTCACAAAGGCCTTAAATAATTCCAGTGTCTTTTTATTTGAATCCAGAGAACACTGACTTTCATTTCAGATGGGGAAAAAATACTGGTGTTTGTGTCATTGAATAGGTTGAATATGTTCCAATTCCCTGTTCTTGCTGAAGCCACACGTCCGCTTGCTCCGGAGGATCCCTCAAAACTGAGAAGCATATTTTTTTAAGAGACAAGGAGAAGGCAGTAAAAGCCCTTGGTGTTCATGGGAGAATTCTAATCTAAATCACTGTTTTACTTCTTATGATTTATGCGCTCTTCGTATTAGGTTGCATCAATGAGCACAAGGAAGCAACTTTCCCTCCCCATCTTCTGCCACTGCAGGCCCAACAGGCCCTCAAAAGCCTCTCCTAAACAACAGGGACCCTCAGGAACAAAGAAGGTTGTGAGACTCCCCAGAACCCAGAGATAGCTGACATAAGAAGTCCTATTCAAACTTTGGTATTTTATGGCAGATAGCGCCTTGATGAAAGAGTGATACTGAAACATGTTGGGAACACCAGTGTCTAGCAGCTGTTCTGTCTATGCATTTGTTGGGTTTACAGCGATCCTATTTACTTACTCATGTACTTTATGTACTCATGAATAAGTCAAAAAAATTATGTTTGAAAATTGACCCTGAAAACATGGATTGACTTATATAGGGATCAATAATCACAAAGCCTACAGCTCCCATAAGCACCTTCATTTAGCTTCCCTCTTGCTTGGAGAATAGCTCCATTTCTGTGCCGCCTCAGAAGAAAGTGAAATTTTTTGGTTGCTGTTTGTTGCTGTCTCAGAACAATTACTGGCAAGTCATCCCCCCCCACCAAGTTTACTTGACTTATCCACAGGTCATAGCAAATTCTATTTTTGGCTTAAAACTTGCCCTCAGTTTATCCATGAGATTGCCTTACACATGAGTATGTACAGTATTTAAGAGCTTTATAGCCAGCCTTTACCATGCCAAAGCAAAAGCTCAAGGTAGCTTACAAATACCACATTCAAGTATACTGTACAATATGTCATAACAACAACGGGGGTAATTATTGAGACCGCTACATTATTATTACAGAGGCACAGACAAACTGGAATCATTTGAGCACCAGACAAAACTGGAATGTTTTGAGCCCTCACTGAAAGGCCATGAGGGAGAAGTAAAGGGTAGTTCTATCCTATTCTCCTGGATAGGAATTCCACAAATGAGATGCTACTATAGAAAAAGCTCACCCTCTTGCCACCATCCCTCTAACTTGGGATAAAGGCGGCACTTGGAGAGATTTAAAGATCTCAACCCAAAACAAACCACTATCTAAAAGGCTGTTTCTGCTCATGGTCTATGTATGGAGACTTCCCTTTGAAAACACTTTCCCTGCCCCAAACATGTCCTACACTGCCCAATTCTCACCAAGGAGGAAGAGCTCCTTACCAATGTCAACATCCTTCTAGAACTGAACCAAATGTTCTCCCATTGTCTGCAGCAAGTGCCGATACTCTGTGTCTGCAAAGTCTTGTTTGTTTTTGTGTGGATCTTCGAAAGCACCGAATGCATATACAGTCAATTCTCATTCTCCGCTAGGGTTAGGTTCCTGGAAATCCTCACAAACAGCAAATCCGTAGATAATGAATCATTGATCCTATGGGGTAAGGTGCAAAGGATACCTTATCTGCCACCAAAAGAATCCAGCAGACACTCTCAGGAAGCCAGAAGAATGCAACAGAAATTGACAGAAGATCTCTGAATGCTGCAGAGACCTTTAAAATGGCACCTGCAACCAGTATGGACCCCCATACACATGGCTAGTGGAAGCTTCTGACAGCCATTTTACAGGGGCCAGTGCTGGTCACAAGTACCATTCTGAAGGTCCCTGCAGACTTTGGAAGGTCTCTGCATAGTGATAATGAGGACAGAAATACAGACAATGAGGCAAGTAGCAATTCTGCCCCTTGCAGATAAGCAAGGTCGCAGATAATGTGGATTGATTGTATTCCAATATATATTCCAGATGCTTATTAGAATGCAATAATCTACAAGAAACTTTAGCACCGCAACCCACACATTAATTTATTGGAAATAATTCCTATTTAATTCATAGGTATTAGGGATAGCTGCCTGTCTGATCACACAAGCTGTTGCACTGAGACTCTGGACTGCGTGTGTGCCTGGAGGGGATGAATAGGACACTGTGCTCTAGCCCACACCATACCTGCACAGGACTTTTAACCTGAGTAAAAGGGAAACATGGCTAGCAGAAAGCCATAACTCCCTCTCACTGAGCTCATACTAGGACTAACCTTGATCATGCCCAAGTGCTCACAAACTCACTGCACTGGTAACGTTCTCCTGCCTTAGATAGCAAGAGCACTGCATGGAGGCTGTCTTTGACTTCTGTGAAGTGCAGTTAAGGAGCTATTACTGGCTAATGGAATGGACTTTCAAACCCAAGCAAGGATTACCTGCAGCATTACAACCCTGAACTAGCAGTTAGGGGCAACTGCAACCTATTTCAGTTGTTTATATCCATAGTGCATCTGCAGGTATCATCCTCAGGAGACCTGCAGTGGTTGGGCATGTCCTCCACAGGCCTCAGAAGGCCTTCTAAGGCCTCAGGTCCTTCAAAGGCATTCAGAGCGCCGGGGAACAATTCCACGCCCTTTTGAGGCCTTAAAACAACACTTAGAATTTTTCTGAAAAATTGGAAGTGACCTTCTAAGGCCTCGTTAGGTGGCCTTTGAGGCCTATGGAGGCCGCACTTGGCCTCTAAGGCCCTCAGAAGACACTCTGAAGATGAGGGGCACACAACTCCCTTCACCTCCAGAGGAGTCAGGATGCTTGAACTGTGGATATAGTTATCCATAGGGGTCAGGGAATGGAGGCACCACTGTAACTGGAAGAGACAAGTCTTTCTGGCTTATGGAGGCAACAGGCTAAAATACCACTTTATAAAGTGATTTTTTTAAGTTACTACACATTTCAGAAAATATGCTACTTATAGGCTTGTAGAAAGCTCTAACACTGGAACAAAATCACTGAAACCCCAATTGGCTTCACCGTGGAGGAATTATTCAACCAAGTGCAGGATTTGACACTCAAGATGTGTTTGAAATGTATTATTTCTAAGGTGATTTAACAGGTCTTTGCAAGTGGTATAAGTTCCAAATCTGGGGGAAGAAAAGAGAGACAGAAGAATGCTTAAGTTTCTTTCCATGAGTATAACCTCTTCTAGTTGTGCTTTGCGAGTTGTGGGAAAAACTACTCATGAAATTCAAAGAAAAGGGTATTTATTAAGGCCAGGAATCAATTTTCCCAGCATGACTGATGAACTGTGCATCAGGAGATTTAGATAAGATATCTCATAGATTTATAGGAGATGCTTAAAGCCAGGAGAAGCCTGATAAGATCTTTCCCAGTTACAGTCGAAACAAATATACAATGAACACCGTCCTGGACACTGATAACGCATTTGCCTTGAAAACAATATAACGTAGAACATACTGTATTTGTTTCTTGTTAAAAGAGTTGCAGTGCCAAAGTTACTTTTTAAAACATACATTTATTTCCAAATAAAACACTGCCGTTTGTCAGAAGCAAGAGGCACCAGTGACTTGTTCCCTGCAGTCCAGAACTCTGACCTTTCTCCCTCCCTGCAGATGGCAGTGGATGCAATCATTACTTCTCAAAATCCGCCATTAAAATGGTAATGCATTCCATACTACACAATGCATGATATAAATACATGAATATATTTTTTATGAGACAAAGATTACATGGGAACCAGTAACGGAGGATGCCGTTAGGAAAACCAAATTAAAAATGTAAAACTTATTTCACTTTTTAAATATTTCAAAAATAATTTAAGACCAATTAAGAATACTGGATGTTAACACCTAACTTCGCAGGGCATGTATGTGGCTGTGGTAGAGGCAGATGAAAAATCATCCCTTAAAACATTCTAAGAGAAGCCCAGATCCACAGGAATTTCCTCCAGATTAATCATTTAAGCCAATATGCTGAGCCTTTTGGTAAGGTGTAAACCTCTGAGTTGCACGTTTGTATTTTGTATTCACAGTGAAGTTTCATTTAAAAACAATCAGGTGTCCCATGTACACTGGGAACTCCACCTCTAGGCACAAAGATCACTGATATGAACTGCAATGACAGTGAGGGTCTTAACTTTGATGATTAGGATAAGAGCATACATGGAGTGACATCTCTCTCCATCAACCTGAATAATGAAATACCCAAAACAAACAGGCATGTCAATCAGGTACCCCAGACAAAGGTCTTGCATTGATACAAACGTAAGTGTATGCAGTGAAGCTTTGAAAATATCTTGCTTTTGGTTTTTAAAAGCCTCAAACTGCTCCCAACTTCCTTCTTTCTTCCTTAAATACTCATCATGACAATAGGGAAGATGGGCAAACACACCCACAGCGGTAATGCACATTGAGCCTCAGTAACTGGCTGCATTGGCTTTGCATACAGGAATGGAGCGATTGATGCTTCAGCACCTTTCTTACAAACAATAAACCTTATTACGAGGTTTAGCAAACTATGCACTGTATCCCTGCATGCTTTCCTGCACTAGTTTTAGCCACGCACAAATAAGATGCTTGGGAATGAACAGATTCTGCAAAATCCACAACTGATGAAGGAAGCGTCTGCTTCTCTACCCCAGATTTTCAAGAGTAACTCCTTTATTGATTCTATGAAGGGCTGGGAAAATTTGGGGTGGTAGAAAGAGGGTCCGACTCAAAAGGCAGTCCAAAAGGTGGGAACAGCAGAGTTATCTGAGGCACCTCAAGGGGGGCTGAAATGTGAAAGACAGATGCTGACCAGCTCAAGCTGATTCTGCAGGATTAGCTTCTGGGATGTTTAAGTGGAAGCAGCTGGAATCCTCTGCAGGAGGCTTTCTTGAATGGAAAATGTAGTTTGCAAGTTGCAGAATGACAAGTCCATCTTGTTAGGCCAGGAGTGAATGTTGGTAAGACAGAGAGGCCAGTGGCAATAAAATGTGTGTGTGTGTGGGGGGGGGATGAGCAGTGGAAAAGGTAACAGAAAAAATGGCTTCTTGCCACTCGTTTCCTGTACAGTTGATGAGCAGCCAGGAACTATGAATGGCAGAACATGGAGTTGTGGAACAAGGGTGAACACGACAGCATCACTAACCTTCTGATATGGGGAACATACAGCAGAAGGAATAGCATGTTTCTATCAAGAAAAAAACAGATTTTAGAAATGCTGGGATAATTACTTCTACCTCCTAGATTTAAAGCTAGGAACTAGAATGATCCCATTTCTTCACTATTTTTCTTCTTTTAGGAACCTTGTACAATTTGGATTGCTGGGATAGGCTACTGTAGTTTTAGCCTGCTTAACGACAACCCAATAGGAAGCAGAAAACACAGACTATGATACAATTGGTTATGACATTATTATTCATGTGCTCCAATTAAGTTCTAACACCCATTCTAAAACAAATCAGGGAGTGGGGAGAGAAGAATCTAGCTTACATTTATAACAAGAATTCATTTTTGGGCCCCCTAAAAGCAAGATGTATTTCAGAAGTGTGAAGATATACAAACAAGACTTGGGAGAAAAAGGACCCAAGGACCCAAGAAAAGAGGGTGAGGACATGCCCAATGAAATATTCAGTCCACACTTTGAATCCAACAATTAACTAGGGGTGGAGAATTAAACAAAAGTGTGGGTTTTTTTATACACCTGTTTGGTTCTGTGCCTTCATTTAAGTGTCAGTATTTTCAGATAGTTTGCAGAAACTATGTCTAGGAGATGACTTTTGAAAAGGAGCCCAGAATACTAATGAGAATGTGGGGGCCAGGAGGAGGCACCTAGTGTTAAACACTATTCATATCTTGGTCAGATGTTTTCTGCCCTGAATTGTAAGCCTGGGCGCAGGGTCTACCTAGAACCATTAATTTTTGGAACTTTATGAATAGCAACAATTTTCAGTTGTCCTTCCAACTGCAAGACACCAGAATAGTATGGATCTGAAGGATTGACTACAAGTACTTTTTAGATTACTGCCTTGGGTACAATTTTCAGAAAGGCAGTATATGTTAAATAAAATTGCTACATTATTTAAAATACTATGATAGAAGCAGTACATTTCTGAAAACAATGGTGGAAAAAGTAGAAATCCACTCTGGCTTTATAGCTATTTTTGACTGATACTGTTCAAATCTGACATTGTTTTTCCTATATTTACTGTCGGCAAATACCATTTGTATCTTAAAATGCTGAATAATTAGTATGCATTTGTGCGCACTTGCACATATACATCAGGGAAACCTGCCTTTGTTTTATGGGTGTTAATGATGAGCCAGATAGAACTGCCAAGGGTCACCTTTTGTTCAAGCTTTGTATATTTCCATAATGCCAGGGTATAGTTCCATAGGGCCTCATGAATTCCCCTCCCTTGAATATACTCTTATCCGTTAAAGGCACTGAAAAGGATCAAGCTCTGCACAGAGAGCAGCTGGCTTTTTAGTTTTCTTTAATGGTTGTAAGCAGCAGGTTTTGTCTTTCCCTGCTTTTTTTCTTCTTCTAAGCAGCAAATACTGATCTATCAGGCCTCAGGGTCAAAACAAGCTTTAACTGCATCTTGTCAATCACATAAGCAGCTCCTCAGATACTCAGTGCCCTTTTCCTTCATAAAAATGGTTCAAATGGTTGTCCTTTTTGCGCCTTCCTTTTGGCATGCTAAGAAAACAGGTTTGCATCTAAGGTTGTCTTTATTGAGAAACAGGGTTGCTATCTGGAGCTCATGCGTTTAGAAGCGCATCCCTCAAATACTTTTGTTTGACTAGCCCTCAAGGGAAACTATGAGTCTATTAATTAGCATAAGCAAAGAAGAGCAGTTGACCCCACCCCCAAATATCAAACCTATTCACATCACATCAGCTGGGGATTCATCATTTTTCTCCAAAGAAATTTCAATGATTTCTACTGCATACTTGATTATTACTGGGTCGTATCTTAAGGAATATGTGGAAAGAAATCAGCCTTCTGATTACAAAACAGAGATTTAGGATACAATCCATTATTTTTCTGCTGAAGCTCGCTGTTACACTGCTAGAGGAGAGAACCACACTATGAAGGCTACAACTGGGACTGAGGAGTCGGTGAATTGCAGAATACTGTATATTTGTAAAAAACCCATTGGAAAATGGTGGTTTAGACTAGCCTGCCCATGTAAGACGCCTTGGGCATTTGCTTTGGCATGGGAAAGGCGGGTTATAAATTCTTCAAAATAAAAATAAAGTTTATTTAAAAGATTCTTCGCCTGCCTCTTTCCCCAGTAAAGGGGACTAATATAAAGTGGGACCATCATGCAGTGTGGGACAGTTAATAATAATAATAATAATAATAATAATAATAATAATAATAATAAAGTATTATTATTATTATTATTATTATTATTTTATTGGCCAAGTATATAAACTATACCTGGAATTTGATACGGCCACCGGCTACATACATATAATACTACACATACATAGTAAACAAAGAATACACAGAACAAATAAGGGCATATTCAGAATAAACCATTGCCTCAAACTCCTAGTCGCATCAACATAATTACAAATTCAGCAATTTAATGGCACAAGGAAAAAAACTATTTTTGTGCCTCGATGTTTTAGTGTACAGAGTCTTATATCGACGACCAGAGGGGAGAAGATTGAACAAGTTATGGCCAGGGTGCAACGGATCTGCAGCGATCTTTTCTGCTCGCTTTTTAACCCGAGCAGTATACAGATCTTCTATTGAAGGCAGATCAGTTCTGATTATTTTTTCAGCAGTTCTAACAGTCCTCTGGAGCCTTTGCTTATCCAGTTTGGTTGCCGAGCCAAACCAAACAGTTATGGAAGTACAGAGGACAGATTCAATAATGCCTCTGTAAAATTGAACAAGCAGCTCTCGAGGCAAATTGAATTTCCGAAGTTGACGTAGGAAATACAATCGCTGATGAGTTTTAATAATACCACTAATATTAATTGAGGACCAATTAGGACCAACAAAATGCAACAAGATATCAAGCATCAATTTTTTAAAGAATCAGACTAGATGTTCAGCAACGTATGGGGACATGTCGCAGGTTCCCCAACAGTCTTGGGGAACCCTGCAAAGCAGAAGACGGATTTTGGGATGTGTTCATGCAGGCTTGAACCAGTCTCTGAATGGTATGAATTTTAAGACACATATGGGGTGCTTAGACCAAGGAAGCAAAACACAGTTGAAGCCCCCCCAACCGCATGCTTTAGAAATGTTCAGTCTCAGCACCAACTTCACACACAGGTTTCTTCCAAGCCAGACATCCGGGGGGGGGGGAGGAAGCAGAGGAACAAGGGTATTGGTATATGCTGGACTGTGAATTTTTCTTCTAATGAATCAACTCAGCCACCTACAATTTTGTGAACAGTGCATGTGCGTGAGACAGAAATAAAAAAATACAAATTAATAGATGGTGGTTTACCAAATAACCACCAATAAAATTTAGCATTCATTATAGCAGTTGCCTTCTAAGTAAAAGGTAGCATGTAATGATTAAACATTCTAATGGTTCCCCCCTGCCTGTATCTATATATCAAGTCTAATCAGTAGATTAAGGACAAAATTCCAAACTGTGTTAGTCTGCAGCAGCAAAACACAGGAGGGTTTTGTGGGACTTAACAATGAAACATATTTATTGCTGCATGAACATGTGTGGTAAAGGTAAAGGTTTCCCCACAACCAAATGGTCTAGTCGTGACCACCGACTGTAGGGGGTGGTGCTCATCTCAATTTCAAAGCCTGCAGAGCCAGCGTTTTGTCCGAGGACAAGCTTCCGTGGTCATGTGGCCAGCATGACTCTACGCCGTAGCGCACGGAACGCCGTTACCGTCCCACCGAAGTGGTCCCTATTTATCTACTTGCATTTAGGTGCTTTCGAACTGCTAGGTTGGCAGGAGCTGGGACAAGCAACAGGAGCTCACTCCGTCACGCAGTCTTGAACTCCCAACGTTCCAGTTGGAAAGCCCAGCAGCAGCGGTTTAACCTGCTGCGCCACCACGTCCCTTGAACATGTGTGAGCCTAAGCCTAATTGATCAGATGTGCAAAACAGTTGCTTAAGTCGGTGCAGAGTGAAAAAGGGGCAAAGAAAATACAGGCATGTGCCAGTTATGGAACCACAGCCCTATTCTGATGTTATGAGCTTTGAAATTCAGCAGCATAGTACAACTGCCCCTTAGTATTAGCTGACACTTGATACTAGATGAGTAGGAAGCTAGCCCTGAACCTGAGTGTTCTAGCATGGGTTAGCGGAGTAGAAATAAGGACAAAAAAAATTAAAAAGTGAAACTCATCTAAGAACACACCAACAAACCAGTATTTCTGTGAACTATAATATCTCTATGGAAACTTTTACTCTTCTCCATCTAATTGCACACTGGGTCAAACAATTCAGTACAGGAGAAGAATGCACAGAATCTCACGCTTTTGCATCCCCCAAAGTCAATCAATCAATCATTAGTATTTATATACCCCTTTTCAACGCAAAGTTCACAAAGCAGTTTACAGGCAGATATAATAACATTAAAGTTAAATGGCTCCCTGTCCCAAAAGGACTCACAATCTAAAAGAATGGAGAACACCACCAGCAACAGCCACTAGAACAGGGGTCAGGGAACTTTTTTACCTTTTACCCCAAAATATATTTAGATATGCCGACGTTACCCCCTTGATTTGATTTTTAATACAGGTACTTACTAAAACTACCAGTGAAAGATAGGTGTCCTCTCAGGAGAGGCACTGTCCTGTCTCTCTCAATGGAGCAGCAACTAGTCGACTCTACTGAAGAAGCGGGCGGACTTGGAGGCGGGGCCCGGGGCATCACACAGGGAAGCATGTTATACACAAGGGCCTGACGCACTGCACTGTGTCAGGTCCTTGTACACTACAGTACTGTAACACACACAGCTGGGCATGCATATAGAACAGTGATGGCGAACCTTTTGGGCTTCGTGTGTCAGAAATTTGGAAAATTCGTAACTCAGCTCTGCTGGTATGTCAAACCCCCCCCCCCCCGGCCAGAACAAAAGAAAAAAAATTACATATTGGAACCCATTGCTTTTTATTTGATTAATTAATGAGCTTAATTAATGCACAAGGCTTCTGTAGTACGAAGACACTGTTGGGGGGGTTAAGCCCAATTTATTTAATATTGTAACAAATCTGCGGTTCCTCAGTGGAATTACTTGGGGGTGGGCTCAGCCTTTATTTCATTTGTACTGTAAGCCGCCAGCCACAAACTTCCCTCTGTAAAGCATGTATTATTTCCTGCCCTTTAAAATTCTCCTGCGCTTGATCAACACCTTGAGCCAGGAGCTGCCAATGACACTATTGCAGCACGGACTGAATACCAGACACAGAAGGGGAAAATGATCGCACTCCGGAGGCGCACTTGGAAGCGCCAGGCAATCACCCAAACATTTCATCTGTTGCTGCAGATCAGAACACTTGGAACGTTGCGTGCAACAAAGCCTCGTCCTCGGCTCCCTGGTCTCAGACAGCGCTGTGCCTCATGCTCTATACTTGACCCTCCTTCTCCTTTTGTGCTCGCTTAAAAACCCAGACAGAAGCTTTACTCACCAGTTCAATGGCCAGACCCCCACCTCCAACCAGCTGCCCCATCCCATGAGTGCACAATGCAGCGAGGTAGGCGGCGTGCACTGCAGTCCTGCTATGGAACGCTCAGTCTCTCAGCCACCCTGGCCAGCCAATGAGGGCGCCGAAGGCCCCGCTAAATTCTCAGGCTGCTTCCTCATTGGCTACCCAATTAGCGTGGCTTGGCTGATCAGAGTGCGGAGACACGCTGCAGGGCTTGTTGCCCGAGTTTAAAGAGAGAGACGGAGGCGCAGACAGCGGGCACGCGGAGGAACAAGTCTTTGCAGGGAATCGCTTAGATTCATATGCATGCCCGGCTGCCATCCATTACCCCCAGGAATTTCATTTTTACCCCATTTGGGGTAATTTACCCCTGTTCAATGACCACTGCACTAGAAGGACACTGTGTAGGGGTGAAGAGGGACAATTGTTCTCCCCCTCCTAAATATAAGAGGACACCGCTTGAAAAAGTGCCTCTTGCCTAGTTAGCAGGCGTTAGCAGTTAGTAGTGACCACACTTTCTTTGTGCTGCTTCAGAGTCACTCTCCCCACTTATAAGTGCCCCATACCCACAACAGGTCTGAGCAAAATAGCCCTTCTACTTGGTTGCTGGCATTCCTCCACTACCAGACATGATTGTTTTGTGGGGTCAGGCAGGAAGGCTTCTCATCTAGACCAACAGCCAAGGCACAACTTTAGGCTCTGCTCTAGTAGCAACACAGTTTTGGAAGGGCTGGGGGAAATTTCCCATGTGACCTAGAAATGGTTGATTCTGATGAATAGGCTGAGAAGGCAAGTTCTGAAAGTCTATGACATCAGTAGTGATTACTTGACCTCTTGGAACCTGGGAGATAGGCACAACAATGAGAGAATCCAACAGGACTCCTATAAGTGAATGTGTGCATTGACTCCAGTTGAGACTTCTTGCAGTTGATGTATATGCCCAAATATGTTAGAAGGGCTAAAAGTCCAGGTGCGGTAAGGTTCTTCAACTGTAAACCAATCATTCAAATGTGGAGAAGCATTTAAAATGCGCTAAATATGAAAAAAAAGACTTGTAGTGTCAATACCATGATTGATGGTCCTATTTTGGCATTGATCTCCTAAGTAAAGAAGTGGTGAGCCTTAAGGTTCTTTGGTCTTCATTTCACATTCCAATGCATTAGCAACTGAGGAGCTGAAGAGACCCTCAACATCAAAAGACAAGTCTTCAATACACACCACACTAGGAAAGCAGAGCATGCTGTCTTAAAGGCAATGGAACATGCTACGATTTTTTGATACTCTAGCTGCTTCAATGTGTTGATCTTCTGCTTAGCAACCTCAGAAGTCTTGAACTTCTTGAACTGGAATGTTCAAATAATTCTTCTGATCATCTTCCTGAAGATGATGCCAGAAAGGAAAAGACTTCTCTCAGCCCATTATTAATATCTCACCAAACATAAGGTAATGGGTGATTTTGATATTCATGTCAGTGGTAGAAAAGAATTTCCTTGCCAACGCATCTAGCTTCCCGCCCTCAGAAAGGGCTGAAAGTTGCTTGCGTCATACAGGTGCATGTTCTGTACAGCTGCAGGTGGTTGAAGAGCAAGGAGTATCTTCTTTTACATAGCACAGTCCAATACTAACCTGCGTTGGAGAAGGCAGGTGAGCTGGCTTATGCTTCATTCTACTCAGGCTGGGAGGCAGGTGGAACTCACCTCAGGGTATTTTCCCTTTACCCTTAGGTAAGCTCCAGCCAGCCCTATGGGGCTGCTTGGATCTGTGCAAGCAAAATTGTTGGCACAAATCCAAGTGGTCGATGGGGCCTGACTGGCCCAGGGATGTGGGTTAGGATCCAGCCTAATAGCCAGATTTGCATCCCATCCACCTGCCTGGGCCAAACCACCCACAGGTGGGCCACCCTCTCTCCGCCCTGTTCTGCCTCCCTCCTGCCTTTCCCCCAACCTCCCCAAGCCCTCACACCTGCCGAACCTGGCCAGTGCAGGAGTGGCTTACCTGGTGTGGTAAGTGGTCCTCCCTGATGTCTGCAGGTTGGCACCTTATGGCACATTTGTGACAGCCAGAATCGATGTGTACAAAAGCTGAAGACAAGGTTTGCTACATTCTCCACAGGTCTCTACTAGTTCATACCAAAAGTGGATGCCATCCTATTTATGCTTTCATTGTAAAGCCACACGTCCTCTGTCAGGCATGCTGATTAGCTGCTTTTCACCCCGTGGTCAGATGGCATGAAAGAAATGAACATCTCTGACTTTGATTCACAAAGATGAATAAAGGTATGAAGCCTGGAAGGTGTGTAATGCAGACATCACCATCATGGCAACGTAAATGGCCTTAGTTTGCAGTGACCGCTGAGGTAGTTGACATGTAGGGACTGGCGTTTAGGGACACAAAATATGTTTGTGTGGGTTTTTGATGACTTCAAAGTGCTGAAGACTCCCAATAGTACTGTTTCCTTAGGAGGTACTGAAATGGTAGCTGTCAGCAGCTCTTGGAAAGAAGACAGACGCAGATGCTAATGATACAATCAATAGCCTGATCTGCATCAGCGGTTACAATCTATGCTGCTGGAGAGCACAGGACTGCATCACGGCTAATGTCTCCAATTTGTGTTTGTATGGTGAGCAGACAGAGCAATAGTTCCTAAACATTTTAGCACCGGGACCCACTTTTTAAAATGACCATCTATTGCAATCCACTAGAGAGAAATTATTAGTAATAATTAGGGTTCTGTACTTCTGAGGCTGCTGAAGACCTTACCCTAAACCTTTACAGACATTCCAGAGCACTCAAAAGGCTGAAAAGCAAGATGTATAGTTAGGGACTTCCAGGCCAGACAAAAGGCTGAAACTGGGTTTACGGATAATCTATGGCATGCCAATTACTAAAGAAAATTGGAAAATGTGACATTCTAATTTGGGGGTATGGAAATTATCTCATACCACAGGCTAGCATTCCAGCAAACAATCTTCTTCTGCAAACCAGGCAAGGGTACTTGCAATTTGTATTTTTCAAAAACCTTTCAAACCCACCAAAAATGAGCTCACAACCCACTGATGGGTCACAACCCACAGACTGGGAACCACTGACAGAGTATTCAATGAAAAATCCCAATCAAGCTGATGGTGAGATGTCAAGGCTACAATAAGCCAATGACATGGTGTCTGTAGCCATGATTAAACATACTTTTAGTGCCAAGGCCAATTGACAGACAGAATGATCTGTCAATTGATAATCTCTTGTTCCTGAATGGGGTTGATCAAGACTATGCCCAACCCAGGAATAGCGGCCAATGATGGCACCCTCTGCAAGGATCTAATTAGTGATTACCCTTACAACTCTGAAATAAAAAGGGTCACTTTATTGATTATACAAATAAAGCAGGACAACTCACCCAAAGTGCGGGCTGCTACGGTAGAAGAAATGGCACTAGCCATAGACTTCCCCCGGGATAAACAGGCATGACAGCCTGGCTCCGAGCTCCCTCAGTCTTGGCCCCAAAAGACCCCTCACCACCAAGCCCAAAGGGGTTGAGTCAGCCAGCTATGACAGAGTCCACCGAGAGTGTTAGTGCCAAACACTTAACTGCCAAACAGTGTTCTCTGCCTATGCCAGCCAGGCTCACTGACCCAGTCAATCGTCATCTGAGTAGTCCTGACCTGTCCCCTGACCTTGCTGACATCGGAACTGTATGCCAGGTTCCCTCAAACCCTGTCTACCCAGCCTGCATGTTCCCTGCCTGAGTGACCAAAGGCAAATATGATAAAATCACAAATCCCAAAAGCCCCTGGCAGTCAGGGTTAGGCAAAAATGTACCAGCCATGGCCAATTCAGTAGGTAACAAAAAATTCCTGCCGGGCCTTTAACCAAGTGGCCAGCTAGTCTTGGACTGCACAAGAGAGGGCAGGCAGGGCTCAAATAAACTGAGCCGACTGACAGTCAAGGGCACAAAGCCACGAAAATGACAACCCACAACCCGCCCACAACCAGACAGCAGCCAATGAGCTGCTCCCCGTTTCCCACCTCTGCCTGTCATGGAGCTTCACCCTTATTCTAATAACTCCAAGATAAGGCTCCAATTTATGAGCCAATCAGAAGCACATCAGGGCAGTCCCAGCTGAAGGCTTATCAGAGGAACCTTATCTGTAACGTTTTGCCTTCATAGGAGACTCATTGATGCTGTCAGCGCTCAGGGACTCGTACAGCTTTATATGCCCGTTATGGATATTGTTTCAATCCTGGCAACTCTGACTTATGTGCTGCTTTAATTGGCCACTTTGAAGAAGCCCTTACCTACAGCTGAGAAGTAGGTGAAGTTACAGAAGGAGACTCGCCTATCAGCTTTAAAAGTCCTTTGGCCCATGTGGCCACTATGTGGCTCTCCCCCAGAT
The DNA here is from genome assembly GCA_029204185.1 of Lerista edwardsae. Taxonomy (NCBI): domain Eukaryota; kingdom Metazoa; phylum Chordata; class Lepidosauria; order Squamata; family Scincidae; genus Lerista; species Lerista edwardsae. The sequence continues at coordinate 5,135,451 of JAJKFI010000049.1, read as the reverse complement.
AGGGAAGTTATCAGCGATGGGATCTACAAATGAACAAGGAGAACGCTGGGCGGGACCTAGGCGGGACTTCTGCTTGAGTGGCAGCCCGTCCGTAGCGTTCCGTGGCTGCCCTGGCCTCGGGGCGGCTCCTGCTCGCCGTGGGGGACAGGTGAGGGTCACGCCAGGTGCCTGGGCGAGCAGGGGGGGCGCTAACCAGGGGGGCAGCCCCCCGAGGCCAGGACAGCTGTGGAACGCTACGGATGGGCAGCCAATCATGAGGAAGCCCCGCGTAAGTCCCACCCAGCAAATGAACCCCTTGTTCATTTGTAGATCCCATCGCTGGAAGTCATATCTGCTGATGAAGAGTTCAGCCCCAGAACAGAGGCACTGTTCAAATAGGTGACCCAGCTTGACATACAGTGGAGCAAAGAACTACTTAAATAGGAACAACTAAAAAAACTAAGGAAAAAAGTAAACACTAAGTTTGGAATTTCTTTTAGGAAGACAGGCAAGAAATGTTCCTATGAGAGGGAAAGAAAAGACAAAAGCAGTGTTCCTACCGAGATGCTACTGAAGCAGTGGCTGAAAAGGAACTGAAGAATTGTTTGTTTTTTTCATTTCTGTTTCTGCCCTTCTGATAAAGTGCATGCCTGGGCTCTAGAAGCTTCTCAGACCGATCATGTACACATCCATTACATCTGTGACTGCATTGAGACTATGAAGAACTACATGTTCTAACTGGTATGCAGCACCCAGTCAGTATGTGTGTTTGTGGATTATAAAATGGAAACCAAATATTAAAGTAACTACTTTAATATTTAATATACTTAATATAAATATTTAATATATATTTAATATTAAAAATCACTTCTTTTACGCATGGCTTAGTCCTGCTCTGCTAATATGCTTTTGATCTAGCACTTGCAGGCTAGGACAACAACTAAGAACTTAGGCAAAGCATTTCAAGTTTTGAAAAGCACTTCAGACTGTTTCAATAAACCAGAGTCTTGAGATGTAGGCCATTATCATCAAAATGACGGGCGGTGGCTTCCCAGGAACTTCCTAACATACTGTTCACAGGACAACAACCCTTGATATTGGCCAGCAATCACATTTTATTTCCTCAGTCAATTTTGCTCAGAAATCTTTCACTTGGCTGCGAAGTACCGAAAGAACCATGCTTGAACTTCATCAAGGTGTCAGCCAAATCCCAAATGATATGCAAAATGGCACAGTTTTGTATAAGAACTGCTTATACATTAAGACACTTTTTGTCCCCTTTTCACACAAAACTGCAACATCTTCCCATTTGGGATAGATAAAACACAGCAACAAAATGGAAATGAACAAATTCCATTTTTTAAACGTCTCAATTCTACAACATTTCTGCTGCTGAACAGGACACTGGTGCACATGCGTTTGAATGCAAATAAAGCTTTTAAAGTAATCATCATTTTTCATGAGAGCTACATGTCACTACAAAAAAAAGGGGGGGGGAGGGGAGAACGCCTTCCCATGTAATTCATGAAATGACTCTTACAGACAACAGCACTACAAAGAAACCATTTGCATTTGAAAAGCAGCAGAAAAAGGCCTTGGTTTAATTATTAGTCATTCTAGTAAATTTCAACATATGCTCTTAAGAGCCACTGGGTGCACAAGCATTGGCAGCGATGCAGGGATTCATATACAAGGAATTTGCATTACCAGTTTACATGCTACTGTTAATGAAAGCAAAGAGCTAATTGAATAAGAAGTTGCAAGACCAGATTCCCAAGTTACTTTGCAAATTGTTTTGACAACAGACCTTTATGGTAATACTCACAAAGCATGCTATATTTCATGCAACACAAAATTTCTTTTATACAGAGCTCCGTTATATATGCCAAACACAGGACAATTAACTTGTTACTCTGAAACTATTTTTTAAAAGTAGGTAAATTGTTTGATGACTTTGATGTTTTGCAACCAAAATGTGCTGGCTAATTTTTCCATTTCACTTCCCATTCCAGTCTTTAAACTATCTTAATCTCCTGCCCTCAGATGCTGACCTTGTAGGAACAGGGGTCATAGGTTAGAAGAGACAGACCGCGAAAGATCTGGACTATCAATTCATGCCTGAAAGATTTCTTTCCCACAAAAGAAGCCACTAAAAAGCAAATTCCAAAATCTGACTAAACAAATCTTAGAGAGCACAGATTCATCACAGCATTTATTGAAACTTGCTGAAACATTGCGATTTAAAACTCCATAAAATAGTTAACAGTCAAGTGCTACGTGTTTCATTTTCTTGTTAAAATAATAAAATTTCAAAGACCTGGCTTGTGGAAAAAGATTGAAACTATGGTTTAATCATTTTGAAATATAACTAGTCGGCTATAGGGTTCAAAGTTTTAATTCACTCACTTTTGAATTAATTCACTTTGCAGTTGTAACTGTTGAGTTAAGAGAAATGCAATTCTAAACACAGATTTCCCCAAGTATTTTGGGATATAGCAAAAATATTTTCAACATCCTGCTCTATTCAAGTAGACTAGCAATAAGTATAATATTTCATTTTAACTTCCTTTATCTAACAATTATCATGCAGTGGTTTTTTGGGGAGGCTGTTTGCATATGGAAGAAATATCCATGTTTATTCCTTCAAAATATTATATATTTTTCATTGTATAAGTTAAAGATGGAGCACAATTTCAAGAAAACCTAATAAATTAGGAAAAGTGATGCATATCCTTTGGTTTAACAACAAAAAAATAAAAATGATTAAAACACAAGTTATTTCATGTTTGGTTGCACTGAACTCTGTCCTCCAAATTACCGAGATTAGCAATTTTTTTGGAGGGGGGGGAGGGGAGGAGGTTGATAGATGGTAGCTTGCCACCCAGGGAGCTTTGTGAACATGCAAGAATTGAAATCTGGGTTTACCACACTCCAAATGGATTTTTCTATACCAATACCAATGTGATTTTTACATGACATGTACATGGGCTGGCCCAATCTATTCAATCCACTAGCTAGTAAGTTTGCAGAACTTCATTCCCACTTCTTTTGTGCACCAGGTTAAATGTAAAGCTTCCTGCTTTATTGAACCACGATCATCCATGATGTCCAAACTGGGAAACTATGACTGAAGCCAGAGGTTCTTCACTTTTCAGTGACTGGAGCCCTAACACTCTAAAACAGAGACCTGCCAGCACAGTGGTTCCCAGACTGTGGACTGGGACCCACCAGTGGGTCGCAATCTGATTTTTGGTGGGTCATGAAACTGACAAGTGTATTGAGCCCTATGGAAGATGAAAGAGAGTATCATGTGCATATTGACTCATGAGTAGGCAAATGTGCCCTGGCTCTTACTAAAGTCCAAATGAAGGGGAGCATAAGGCCACCAGAATGGTCCAGAGCCAATGAATGTCCCAGTGCAATTCAGAGGGCTGTGAGTGTGAGTGAACAAGATTAATGTACTATTGGGACTCTGAGGTCATCTATGGTAAAGAGACATGTTTAGCATCCTTTCCCAACATAAACAGTAATTCCATGCTGAGCTGACAGCATGCCTCACCAACAGTTCAGATTTTGCGACGTTTCGAACATACCAATATTCAGGTCAGAAAAGGACTACCAATCTTTTTTAAAAAATTAATGTGTGTGCTTTTGGAGTGTCTTACTCCATCTCAGCCAAACCTGGCTAAACAGCAGCTAATGGTTCACTAAAGATAAAGGGGTGCTCTCACCCGCAGATTCCCTTATAATGAATGAATGAATGAATGAATACTAACTTACAAGCTTGCTGTTATGTGCCTTGGGAGCAATTTCAGGGTCTGAATGGCAAAATATGAAAATAAAATAATGTCCCAAATCAACAGTTTTGCCACCAATACCAAAGGCAAGTGAATTGTACATCCAGTTCAGTATATTTTACATGCTAGTACAGTTTTGGGCATGGTGTGTCAAAAATTCAGAAAATACCTAACTTGACTCTGCTGGTGTGTCACAATCACAATCACACCCCACCCCGAACCAAAAACAAAATGTTTACATATTTGTTTATTTTTTAAAAAAAGTACAGTCCAATCACATGAGGTGCTATGCGTTATATAAAGAAATGTCAAATAATTCATTGCAAATATGAAATACAAATAAAGCAAACTCAGTTGTTGTCAGTGTTGGTGAACTCTGGTGTGTCACTCAAAACGTGGCGCGTCGCCTTTGACATGCGTATCATAGGTTTGCCATCACTGTGCTAGCACGTAAAATATACTTCTGCCTCTTGAGAATGAACGTCTCTAAACACTTCCATGTGATTATGGGTTCACACAACCAATAACCAACATGGACATTACATTTAAAGTAATAGTTTTGGCTAGCATTAAAGATAGAAGCAATTTAATCCTTGCATATCAATCAAAATAAATCAACGTAGCACAAAAAAAAAATCAAAGCAGCCCAGGTTAAACTTTGATGTGCAACATTAATTGCAGACAATGAAATGAGGGCAGCCTGTGGTTTGAGAGTGTTGGCCAACCTGTCTCAACTAAAGTAAATTGATCAGCATTAAAAACTGTCCAAAAGCTAAGGAGTGGAAAACCGTTCTAGTCACTTCTAAGACATGGAAAGCAATTCCTTGCAAAATCAATGTAATTTAAATCACCTCTTGTTCCCCACTTTGCACACAGCACTTGGAAAAAGTCCCTCACTGTAAGAACCAACACAAAATTAAAATGACAAATGAATGAGGATCAAAGACTTAGCTTATACCTGTATTCATACCTGCTTAGCTCATGCCTATATTTCACTGCGGCCTGTCACAATCATGGTCTCTCACTTGAACATGCCTGGATTTTTGTTTCTCTTTTTTTTTTTCAGACGTCTGCCCAGACCTGTCTGCTTGTGCCATTCTTCTCAACCCTTCCTTCCTCACTGTCTCTTACACAGGAAATGTCTTCCTGGAACTACTCTATGAGGTAACACCAGCTACTTCTACTGCCTTTCCCCATCAATACAAATAGTACTAATATTCTTATGGTGGCATGCATTAAATCAGGGGGCTTCAAACTCCAGCCAGTGGGCCAGATCTGGTGCCCCATTTTTCCTTCCCCTGGTGACCCGCACTTACCATTCCGCCAGGGAGCAAAGCAACGGTTGTGCCCACAGTTCCCAAGTGTTGCCGCGACCAGCTGCTTCCTGGTTGTGTCGCCCTAGCAGGCTTGAGAACCTGCCATTCTGGGCAAGTGTGGCTGGCTGTGACGACACTTGGAAACTAGGCATGACCATTGCTTCACTCCTCTGTGGAATGGTAAGGGCAGGTCACGTCAGGTAGCCTTTTCACAGCTGCAGCGGTCTTCAGTTTGGAGACCACTGCATTAAATAATAGAGACGAAACACAAGAACCCTGGCTGAAAGACCAGACCGACTAGAATAGAGAAGCTGCAAGGTAACACACCAGGATCAAAGCAGCATCAAGGTGCAGAAGTGCCTATAGAAATTGGTGCGATGTGTTGTCGCTTGTAAGGTGTGCTCTGAGCAGCAGAATCTGCAAGGAACCCAGGCAGTGAAAGGGAAAGGAGTCCATCCAGGGAGGGTGGATTGTATAAGCCTAGGGGCAGAGGACTGTATACGCCTAAAAGAAAAGTATGGTTTCACTTAGCTCACCCACAAAATAAAGCAGAATCATGGTAGCTGCTGGAAGCCCTTGATCTGGTCCACATGATAATTGGGCTCTGCCAGCTCCATCATCAGTTGCAGATGAAATGGGACATCCCAATTATCATGCAGGCCATGCTTCTGCTGAACCAATTGTGGTAATTGGGCTCTTCCAGCACTTCGCTTTCATCAGCGCCGCTTCTGCCAAAGCATTGGAAAGGAGAGACGGAAGGAGGCCATAGAAGGCGAGGAACAGAATGGGGGAAGAAGCGGACCAAGACAGGTGAGAAAAGGATAAGTTGGTGAGGTGCTGGGACAGGCCAATTATTATGCAGGCTGCCCTTTCAGCAGCTCTGCTTCTGCATAGGAGTCACTCTACAGAGCATCTCTCAGCTGCTGAGCTGCGAAATGATGTCTTGACCGCAGCAGCACTGCTGAAAGGACAGCCTGTGTGATAATTGGGATGTCCCATCTATTGAAAATATGATCAAGATTTGAATATGTTTTCTTCCATAATTTGTAGCTAATGAGATCCTGAGGAAAAAGGGCACATTTCTGGTCATCACCTGCTTAATGACATCATTTCCAGCCCTTAGCAGATGCCATGAATACTGTACGAAATGAGTTTGATGCCCCTGTTCTACAGCCTCACATGTTGTGCTGTGGGGACCTTGGCCCCTGTGCCACCCTGGCCAGGACTGCAAATGCTGCCCCCGCATTTTTGGTGTCTGGAGGCCAAAAATGCCACTTCTGGGAGCAATGTTTTTAGGCCTTCCAGAGGCCTTAGAAGGCCTGAGGGTTGGGAAGGCCACCTGTGAGAAAAAAAGAGAACGAAAAGCAGTAAAAAAAAATGGGCGGCAAGGGACAGAGTTGTAGCGAAGGCCTCCCCAGGTGGTACCCTGGGGCAATGGACATTGTGCCTGCCCCGTTTGTCTTTCAGTCCCAATATTTTTCAGGTTCAGGAACAAATATAGAACCCATTGAGGCAATGGCCCTCTAGTGGCACAGGGTGGTCAGCTTTTCCTATATACTTTCATTTGTGTCAAAGACTGACATATAGTGGTAGTACGGGGCCGCATTTGGTAGACAGGGGTACAGAAGGAGAAAGAAGGTACTGGGGCTCGTATCTGTATTAGAAGTCAACAGACAGTCAGCAAAAATGTCTAGAAGCACACTCTGTGGTAAACCATTCTTAGTCTAATCTGTAAATCAGGTCCTTTGTTTTAAAAAAAGAATTAGGCCTTCAGAGCAGACGTTTTCAAGCTGCAGCATCGCAACACCCCAGCCTGCAAAGCCCTGCTGTGTTGCCTTTAAGGGGCTGGGGTGACTGAACTGCTGCGATGCAACCCCCAGGATCCTGACCTGACTGGGTGAGGCCAGCCCTCCAAGAGCTGTGTTGAGCTTGTGGTGAGGAAAGCAATGCTCCCCATGCCTCAGAACATTGAAAAAAAATGTGATCGCAACCCACTTCTGGGGTTTTCAAAGCAGAGGAAAAGTGACAGTCAACTCGTTACTAAAGTTGCCTTAGAAACAGAGCCACAGAACCCAGGAGGGTTTTTCCAGCAGTGTTCCACTGCTAAACTCCTGTGGCACAACCTCTGAACCATCCACGACACACCAATGTGCTGCAGCGCACTAGTTGAAAATCATGGGGTTAGATCATGTATTATAAAATTAGAGCAAACAAAATGCTTCTCCTTATGATGTGTGGGAAATCCTAGCAGTCGTCAGTATCTCTTTGAAGGCGCAATCCTAAACTGAGTTAGGCCAGCATAAGCTAAACCAGCAAAGTTTGGCCAGCACAAAGGCCACCGTAAAGTATGTTTGGACCACTCTTGGCGTCAGAGTGGCCAGCACACAAACATGCATCATCCACCCTGATTCCGAGAGTGGTCCAAACACGCTTTATGGTGTCCCTTGTGGTGGCTAAACTTTGCTGGCTTAGTTTATGCCAGCCTAACTCCAGTTTAGGATTGTGCTCTGAGTTGTGTCCATCAGAAGATCCCTACCAGTAGATGCCAGTGAGGGGATGGCAGATTCTTCCCTTTTATTTTTTCCTCGATAGATGTCCACAGGGGTCATTGATGAATGAAAACTTTTTTTTTCTATTTTGAATATGCATCAGGGCACTGCACAAAAAATCTAGCAAAACCAACCTAGGTTTCTACATTTCCTGATTTGGCTATATTTCTACTGGCTTAAGTAGTATCAGAAGCAGGAACTTCTAGACATCAAACCACCACCCCTTTTTACAATATATAACATTATATTCCAGCACTCTCTACCAAACACTCTTTCAACACTCCTGCTTTTAGTGGGATAACTCCACACCTCATTCAAAACCCAATCAAATACTGAACTACCCAGGATTTGTTGTATAACATAAAAGAAATTTTAAAACCAAAAATTAGCAAGCAGAACAAATTGACCTCCATAAGTAAAACAGAAGGTAGTTTACAACCCCAATACATGCTGTGCCAGGACATAAATACTTCAGGTGCGACATTCCAAAGGCTGCACCACAACGTGGGTCACAAAATGCGTCTATAGGCTGCTATTCTACACAAACGCTTCACCCAAACAATACAGATCTTTGTGTATGACGCTCAGACATTTCATTGGTGTTTCAAAGACATGATAAATATACACAAAACAACTAGAACTTAAGATCTGTACTCAAACATTATTTTTAAAATTCAGGAGTGCATGCATCCTGAAACCTTTTTTTTTTCAAAGTCAGGATTTAAGCTCTTAAACACATCACATTTGCTTTGCTCCCTGCAGAGCAATTAAAACCAGTACAGTTGGGATTAGGTAGTAGGGCCCCCAGACAGCTTTGAATTGCTGGACCTGATCCACAAAGCAGAACTCCATTCCCCCCCCCCCAAAAAAAAACAGTTATAGACTGAAAACAAAACTTACACAAAGAAAGACCCATAAAAGTAGGGAAAAAATTACCTATCTCCCTTTGGCTTTCTTTTCTGTACTGTCTTTCCTTTGGGTCGTCTCTCACTTCCTAAACAGGGAATCCCACCTGGACCTGTTACCCGTATTGATTCAAGGCCTTTGGAAGATTTCTTAAAAGTAAATTCCACTGGTTCTCCTTCTTTTAGGCTTCTAAATCCTTCCATGTAAAGCTTGCTCTGTGAACAGGAAAAATATTCTTGGTTACCATAGACTTAAAATTTTTTTTGAAGCCTGTAAAATAAAAGTGCGCACATGCGCACATACAGAGGGACATAGATACATGCACAAAACAAGACTGTACTAATTCTGTTATGGTGCACAATTAGAAAGCACAATTAGAGTCTGGGATTTTCTATGCAAGATCTTGTCAGAGAATTAGCACTTGAAGTTATCAGTTGGAAATCCTATGAAATTTTCCCCACACACGGAAATCCTATGCATACAGTTGAACAATGAGGACAGCATACTCTACTGTTGTGCATGGAAACCCGCACAGAAATGGAAGGAATTGAGCAAAGCTTCCTTAGGCAGCCGTTCAATGTACATTATCAGAACTATTTTAGGAACTTGAGAGCGGGGGCTAGAGCTTCCAGCTCAACAAGCAATAGCAAAATAAGACATTTTACAAGCTTATGGTGGTTTGTAATAAAAGCTTATTTTTCTTTTCTTGAATTCAGTTTAGTTCAGTTTGGACTCCTGTGCAAAAGAAGGAATCTAAAAGAACACTACTGGTTGGGTCTAATTTATTTTAAGTTGTACCATTTCATTGTTGTTGTTTTTTACTATGTTATTGTGTTTATAGTTTACTGGATGTGAATTTTATCGACTTTTAATGGCTATTTTCATGAATTTCAACATACGATAAATGTTGAAGGAATCTATCTGCAGATAGAAAATTGACTCAGAAAGAAATGCTTTCATGTTGGTGTTAAGCTCTTTGCAAAGACTGGGTAACAACTCGGGCTGCAATCCTAAACACATTTTTCCTAGGAGTAAGCCCCACTGAAGACAGCGGGACTTCTGAGTAAATGTGGATAAGTATATAACATCCTACCAGCATAGAGAACAACATATATGTTTCGTGATTGACAAAACAGAAACAAAAAGGCTTACGAAAGTAGAATGAGAAAGATGCATTCATCAACTAAAACCGAGCTTCAATACCCTGCCATCGAATTCGGATTTCAGATCAAACACTGCTTCCAGAACAAAGGCAAAAGATCAATTTTTCAAATCAGTATGATCACCATACAACTGGCTATAGGAGAGTGGAAAAAAACTGCTGAAAATTGCAAAGGATTATAAAATAATATTAATCATGAATAATCTGAGTTCGGTAGAGATTATGTTTTCATTGATCTACACAACAAATATTTAAAAAGCAAAAATTAATTCCTTGCACAAGTTTTGAAACCCACATGGTATTACTAGTGATCTTCTGGGGTTTACCTTTAATTTGAATTTTTTCTATCTGTCTAATAATGCTAAATTCATGAAAACCCTGCAAAATAAAGAGATGTCGTTGGAATGTTATTCAAAACAAACTAAAAAGAATTAAGCCTAAACACAATGTAAGCAAGGCACTGAAAGTAACAATGAGCCCCAGTAGCATAGCTGACTGGCATGCTACCCCAGGCCATGCGAGTCAGCCTTGGCGCCCCCACCTGGAAGCAACTGCGATGACATCAATGCAATTACTTCCGACACAGCCAATCAGGTATGCTGAAAAATGCTCCAGGGACGGTCAGAACTGTCCAGAACCCTGGAGCCTCTCTTGGCATGGTCGGATTGGAGCTGGCTGTTTCCTTGGGAACGGCCAGCTCCACTCCAATCATGCCGAGTGTGGCTCTGGGGCAGTGGGCTGAACCCACCTCCAGAGCCTGCCTTTGTGTGGTCAAGGTTGTGAATGAAGGGGACAGGCAGCCTAGGGGTGCCATTGCTGCTCTTGGGAGAGTGCCACCAGTGGTCATACAGCCCCTGTGACCCCCTTTCAGCTGTACCACCAACCCAGGGCCAGCCTGGGAGACAGCCATGGCAAAAGTGCCATAAGTGGCCAGAATGATGGAGACACCAGCAGGGAGGCCACTGGGGGCGGGAAGGCGCTGGGCTCTGTGCCAGTCAGAGGAACCTTGGGAGCATGGCAAGGAGGTATTCCAGGATGGGGGAGGGTAGGGCAAATGGGCAGGAAGGCAAATGGGCAGGAAGAGGGCACTTCAGGACGGAAGGAGTTAGGGTGGCAGCAGAGGCTGCCACAGCATTCTATCCACCCGCCCATGCCTGAAAGTCCTACACCGGTCAATTCGGATCTGTGTCAGTAATTGAGCTGGTCCAGCTGGTCCATGATTTGCCTGTATGGTTTGAAGTTAAAGAGAAGTTTTAAACTATGGTTAAAAGCAAATCTTCATTAGACATGACAGAGCCTAATCAGTTCCCAGTTTAGATTTTCTTAAAAGTAGCGCCTGTAATCTGGAACAGTGTCTCAACTGAAGTAATTTTTGACTGAAAAACGTTTAATGCAGAGGGACAATAGAGCTTTGCACTGGCCTTTTCAAGGGGCCTTCATAACCTCCTTTTTTAGTCTGGCATACAGAAGAGTTACTTTGAAGAGATAAGGCACTTCCTTGCCCTCCCCACCCCAAGTTCTTGATAGTCCAGAGGTAAAGCAAGCATGGCAGTTCTTTTAAAGACTTGGCTTTTATGAATGGCTGGTATCAGGGAGGGCTAAATGGCTCACTTGGGAGTTTGTGGCTACGAAACTTAAGCAGGTTGGGATTGGGTGACGGTTGCAATGAGGCTTGCTTCTATCCTAAATACCAAAAGAGCAGACACGAAACACTGTGCCCTAATTTCAGCAGCTTGAACTGGAAATCTCGAACTTACTTGTTTTAACAAAGACAATTGCGTTCAGCAGATAGACAAAACTTCATAGCAATGCCAGCTCACAATAAGCTTTCATAAAAGAGGTGGTCTAAAGAGACTGTAGTGAGAGACAGCGAAGTGCTGGTATGGGAAGGGCTTTTCCTTCAATAAAAATGATAGGAGAATTAATATAGCAGGCCACGGCACAGGTGGTGCTGTGCAGAAAGACATGTATGAATTGCCTGGAGTTATTGCATACATTTTACACCATGCTCCCTCCAAGGTGATGTACATTGTCCCTTCTCTCCTTTTGACCTCGGCACAACCCTTCGAGGTAGGCGAGGCCGAGAGATAGTGACTGGCCCAAGGGCACCCAAGAAACTTCATGGCTGAGCTGGGATCTGAACTTGGCTCTTTCAGATCAAACTCCAGAACCTCTAACACCATCTTGGTTCCCAGTCATAAATGAACCATCTAACAAGAATTCTGTACCTCAGTGCCGTGGGTGAAGGATGGTCAGGGAATGAGGTATATTTTGAAGCAGAGGAAGAATGATTGGGACAGACCAGTGAACTGCTTTAATCAAGGTGAGAAAAAAAAACACAAGGTTTTGTTTCTGCTTATGAATCTTCCATTTGCACATGAGGCAAGTATCCTAAAACCAGAGGCGTCATCCAGGTGGAACGGCCCGGTACGCCGTTCGCTAGTTCTGCGGAGGGCCCGGGCCGCGCCGCCTCTCCGGAGGACGGGCGAGCTGCTGCTGGGCCCACCCGCCCGCCCTCCCTTGCATCCCGAATCGCTCTAAAATGGAGCGATTCGGGCGCTGTGAGGCTTGGGGAGGCGTGGCAGCCCTCCGCCATAGGGGTGGAGGGCTGTCAATCATCTGGGCGTTCCGGTTCCTGGCGCGCCCGGATGACATCACTGCCTAAAACTCAGTAGGACAGTATTATTGGAATTTGAGCTCAACTCAAAACAGGGCTACTAGAAATCTGTTAGTCAAGGATAAAGCAGAAAAGAGCATGTTGGTTTATCTGATCTGATCATCAAGCCTGCAAAGCTGACTTTTGTCAGAATGAACTGGATAAATAACTTGAATTTAGCAAAATCTCAGAAAGTGGGTATTCATTTTCTTACAGCACTATCATATGCTTGTCTACTCCCAACTTTGGAATACCCTCCCCTCAGAATTGAGAAATGCTCCCTCGTTGTTAACATTTCGGCGGGGGCTGAAGACCTTTTTATTTCAAAAAGCTTTTAATTGTTGACAGGCTGGCTGGCTGGTTTGTTATATTTTATACAGGGCTTCTTGTTTTTAAATTTTATTGCTTTGTTTTTTATTTTGTTTTTTGTATTGTTTTAATATTGTTTTTAAATGGTTTTTAATGTTAAATTTTTATATTTTATGTTGTAATGCCGCCTTGGGTGCCTTCGGGCAAAAAGGCGGGATATAAATTTAATAAATAATAATAATAATAATACTCAGAAAAGCCCCTGAGCTCAATGGGAATTACTCCCAAGTAGGTGTGTGTGTACCTCAAGTGTCAATCTTGATTAAAATTGCAAATTGCAGTGTTGTATTTTTATTCTACACTCTCATTCCAAGTTCTCATTTTTATTTAATTTTAAAATACTTTAAAAGAGTACTGGGTAGATGATATAGGTGATATAGTGTCAGCAGATGCAGCCACAGTATTATTTCTAATTGGAAAAGTAATCTATTTTAATTTCTGGAAAATACCTTAAAACTACAAAATGCAGTATTTTGTGTGCAAAGGAGGGGAGGGGGGAGAGAGTGTGTATAAAATATATAAGATCTGGTTTTAGTGACACAGAATAAGTAAATTATATCATGAGAACAGCAAGAATACTGTACTAATTGCAACTAAATGGAAAATACAAACCAGCTACTTTGATTGGTTAGGAAGATTTGGTTACTTGTTTTTACTATGAAATGAACAGATTAGCAGATTGAGAAGAAACTGGACAGTTGTTGGAAAATAGATTTACTATGCATTGGAACAATAGTTACAAGGATCATATTTAGTTATGCTATCACTGTTCTAGAGTACACAGAAATGAATTCCTGGATATAGGGATGTACGTATATTCTCCCCAATTCTCTTTAGATTTTGAAGATGCTGTATTTTTGCTCTCATTTGCGTATTATACACACATATTATTGTTCTTGAGCTAGAAGTCCCATTAATTCTGTGGTGTCGCACAGGAGAAGTTCCTGTTGCATTGTGCCCAGTGTCAGTGGGTGCTTCAGAATCTTACTTAAATCCACAAAAGGAAGGAAACTCAGAGTTAGGGCTCATTATAGTAGTCTATTCTCTTCTTGATATGCGTGTGTCGCTCCTATTAGCATGTGCGTATGCAGGAGAGAAAAGGCTCCCATAATGAGCTTTAATTCAGAATTTCCTCTCTTTTGTGGGCTTCCAGTCAGGGTCTAAACACCTGCTGATGCAGCATGGAAATCTCTAGAAAACATTCTGCTAACCAAAATTCTCCCTGAGTTCAATATTTTTCCTGGATTTTCTTTTTACAGATTTAAAGCATAATCAAGCCTTTACATCAGCGTGCCTGGCAGTTCGGAATGAACACGAAAATAAATACAGCACATTCAAGAGTGTCTCATGAGGGCCTGCTTGGATTTTACACTGGGTCTTTTTAGGCACTCAGAGAAGTCAACTAACATATCGGTCAGCATCTATATAAGCAATACAACATGTCAGCCAAAGGTTCAATACAATTCCAGCTGCTGTTCAAAATACAGCAGGAGGCTATGGAATTTGCCACTGACAACATTTGTGAGCTTCCTGTTTGTACTACTTGTGCAAGTACAAATATACTATCCCCAAATAGGATTTCTCTTTCCCCTCAAACAAAACCAAACAATAGCTGATGGCTTGCGAGTCCACAATTCATTTTTTTTTTTAAAAAAAAACACTGACTTTTAAACTACCCCCACCCCCACAAAAACATCTTCTGACTGCAAGGGTAACAAGCCACTAATGTCCCCAAACCCATTTTTCACAAGGACTACATTTACTGATCAGACTGCAGAATACCCCCCAAAACCTGTCAACATTATACTAGCGCTTCAAGCTAGTCAGTCAAACACTCAAGCTGTACTGATTATTTGAGATGTTTGACCTTTTGTATCAATCTGCAAATATCATCCAGTATAGAAGGTAAAGAAAAGATGCACGTTGTGAGCTGTGTTTTCATCTCTTTTATGCTAGGAACCTTTTCATAGGCATACTAAGAGAAATTTCCTAGCATATGGCCACATCTGTGAGTGCCCACATAACAACTGGGTTTCTGCTCTTCCTTCAAAGCCCTCTTGACAGAGATTCAAGTCTATTCAATCCCTCTTAGCCCAGGTCTTCATAAAGCCAATAAATCATTTGGGAGAGTAGAGTTATCAAAGTTGGTCTATTTACCTCACACACCCAATGTGAGCTTTTCAAAACAAAGTGATCACATGAATTATCTTTAAATAATAATCACTTGCCATGTAGCTGGCTGTGACAGACGTTTGTCATGGAATAATAAATATTGTAATAAACTTGTACCTAAACATCATCCTTTGTTGTCTATTTTTTAAAATACATATCCCGTTTTACAGATTATTAATTCTAGTGGATAAGAAAAAGCTTGCCATGCAAAGTTCTTCAAGAGAAGCACTGGAAAAAAACACAACAAAATGCGTAATCTCTTGAAGACAGAATGATCTTGTAGCCAAAACAGATTTTACTAATTATGCATGTATTGCTGAGGAAGTGATTTTACAGAAACTTTCGATGAGTGGTTCTTTCAGAAATGTAATGAAATTAGCAGTACAAATACGCAACATATTTAAAAAGAACAGGAACAGTGTAATTTCTACTTTAGCCTGCATTGACTCCCTGATGGAAATGACATAGCCCTTAAGTATGTAACAGGTATCTGAATATGGAAGAGTTTATAACAGTGACTAATAGACTCTGGTCATAACAGGAAATGAGTGGCTGAGCAGGAATTAATTTGTAAGAAATTAAAACTTCTAATAGAAGAGGCCTGAGATGATATGTCACATTTGCTTAAGGAGTGGGGGCAAGCAGAAATAAGCCCACATCGTTTTTTAGATGTTTGAAGAAAAATTACAATAAGCCTACCATTACCTGCAGTCAGGCTTCCCAATGTCCACTGTATGTGTAAAGGGTTGCATGGATTTGAAACTTTTTCACAATATGAATTTTACAGAGCAGGTTATGTGGGTCATCCTAGCTAATGGGTTACCAGATGCAGAGCGCCTATACTTTTAGTAATTATCTAGAAGAGGGAATTTGGGCAGGTGCAGCTCATCATGGGAAGGTTTCAAAAGCTGCACCTCCCCAAATTCCCTCTTCTAAATAATGATTAAAGGTATAGGTGCTCTGTCCCAGTTCGTATCTGGCAACCCTAGCGAATGGTATAGTCCTCCCAGATTAAAAAATGCTATGCAAATAATGTTATCATTTATAACTAAAAATGTGCAGTTAGTTTTGATCTTGGGCTCACCAGTTATATTTGATGAAGCTACTGGAATTCTAAGAAAGTTGCATACCTGGTTCCAACCAGATAAATTACTGTACCAGTGGAAATTAGGAGTCGGAATGGAATATATATTGCTTAAATACAAACCAACTTCATCAGCTGTGGCTCAGGCCATGTACTGAAAAAATTAGAATAGCCTTAAGGGGCTTTCAGATCAGAATTTGCCATTATATCTCATTTTACTAAGTGGGTCTTAAGAACCACAATTTCCCTGGAAATCCTGAAAAAGAGCAACAGTACAAGACTTGGGGTGAGGAGGTGTTAAGAAGTTGAAAAAGGCCAATAAATGATTGCCTATCAATACATATACAGTACAAGAGCCCAGTCAACAATATGAATAAAATATAGCCCACAGCATCACCTTTAACAGCAGCACTTTTGCTCAAGTTCAATTCTTAGCATACAAGACTGCCATTTGAAAAGGTCAAATAAATCCATCTGGTTCTAACACCATTCCAAGCAAGGTGCCTTCAAGGTCTAATACAATTTCTTCATATAAATTCTAAGCCCTTTCTATTAGTGCCCACTACCCAATTGCCCTTACAACTCTGAATAAAGGCTCCAGACAAAGGCTTGGGATGATGGGTCACTTTATTAAAATTAACATGGGGAAAAACCTGCAGCAGGGGATCTCAAACCGCCCCCCAACGTGCGAGCTACTCTTTGAAGGAAACGGCACTAGCTGTAACTTCCCCCAGGCTACGCAGGCATAACAGCCTGGCTCCGAGCCCCCCCCCCCCGTCCTGAGCCCAGGAGAGCCCATCTCCACCAACCCCAGAGGGTCAAGGCAGCGGAGTCCGACAGAGCCCACCAAGGCTCTGGCGGTGGAGTCTGCCTGAGTCAGCCAGAGGACATGCCAGCCAAGCTCACCGACCCAGTCAAGCGTCGTCTGAGTGGTACTGACCTATCCCCTAACCTAACTGCCTCAGAACTATATGCCAAGATCCCTAAACCCTGCCAACCCAACCCACAGGTAACCTGCCACATGGGGGGGGGGTAGCCTAGCGGTGTGGGGAAGAGCAGGCAGGCAGAAGAGAGGGAGAAGGCACAGCTCATAAAAGAGGAGCGATCCTGACTGCTCAAAAAAACTGAAGCGGACCGACAGCCAAGGACACGCACAGCCCGCACAGCCCCCGCCAAGCGGCAGCCAATCAGCTGCCCCATTTTCCCACCTCTTCCCGTCGCTGCAGTGTTGAGTAAATGGGGGGGCAAAGCTCAAAGGGAGCTTCACCTTCATTCTAACACACACTTGGTGCGTCACGACCTGATGTCAGGTGGGTCGCAGAAATATGGCAGCAGCCATTTTGAAACTGCATACCTTATTCTTGTTATATTCCTGTTCTGAGTTTGAATTTTCAAGTGAGGTTTTTTTCAAAATTTTGTTTTCAGTTCAGTGCTTTTACATAATATTTTGTCCTCATCTTGTTTTTTTGTCAGGGATGTTTCATGGTTGTGCAACTGCTGTAGTCCAAGAATGCCAATTTGCATTTCAGGAGTGTCATTTTATTATGTGATAATGACAGCACTTCCTGCTTGATGATGTCACTTCCTGCCACAACTTCACTTCCAGGTTAATGACATCACTTCCAGTGGGTCCCAACACGAGTGCCATTCTAAAAAGTGGGTCCCGGTCTAAAAAGTTTGAATGCCACTGGATTAATCGATGCCATCCAGGCTACATACGAGCACAGATAAGAACAGTTAGACTACAGAAGTTGCTTGCCACACCAACTTCAGATGCTTCAAACAAGCCGTCGCAGCAAGCAGAGAAAAAAAGGATAAACAGTGCTGGGAATATTCTGTGATCCTATTATGGAAGTGCAAATGTTGGTACAGAGTGGAAAATTCACCTTCAGCCAGGGTGTCATGCCAGTTTGGGGAGCTTGGAGGAAGTAGATGGCTAGGTCCATTTCCCTCATACAATAGAGCCAGGACCCTGGGTTTTTTTTCCCCCTGCTGCAGTTCTTTTTAGTTAATAAAATTATCCCAAGCTTCTGCCTTGCGTGATCTTTGTGGGGAGTGCAAGTATAAATGATTTTATATAGTATTACAGTAAGACCCCGTCATAATGTGTTAAGTGGGGTCCAAAAAATTCAGGCGTAAAGTGTGGAGTTGCGTTATTGCAAGGTTAATGAAAAACACTCTTTTGAGTCTTAGTTAACAGGTGAAAATGTTTTCATTTATCTTGTTCTAAAATGCAAGGTAAACACAGCTTTTCTTTTTCTTCACCTTCTGAGACTAACACACACCAAGATCTCTGGCCAGCTGAGTTTGCTGTTTTCCATTCTTTAATTGATGCAGAGAATTTAATTTTTTTTGTAGACAGTAAATGCCTTCTATTTGCGAGTTGATTTATCCATACTTAAGAACAATACTTTATTACTGTATTACAATGTTACTTGTTACATTAATTCTGGATTGAATACTATGTCAGGGGATAAGAATGGGGACATGACAGAGGATTGGAGCCTAGTGTATTTTATCCAAACCAGTGTTAACCGCAACTTGCATCAAGGCAAGGTTTTGTTGTCTCACATGCATGCATAATCTATTTTATAATAAATGAAAACACATTCTCCAGTCACTTAGTAAAAAACATTGTTTTTCATTAACCTCACAATAATGTGATGCCACATTCTGTGGTTAAATTTTTGGGAAACGATTCATCATGGTGGGTTAATTGTAGTTCTTCATTTTGCTTTACCTCTTGGTTCTACTACAATAATCTAACTCTTGGCTGTGTAATCTTGAGGTTGTATTCTGTTCTCCATGTTTGCCTCTTATTACCACTACAGGATAATCTCTTTGGTCACAGCTCAATAACTTTTTCGAACTCCATACTTTCTTGTATGCTTACTACCATTAAGATTTTATGCACTCTGATCCGCTTACATCTGGACTCCTGCAACAGCAGAGAGAAGACACTGGATTATCTGCTTATATCTATCCTAATGATCACCTCATTTACTCTGTTCTTTGACTTGACCAAATATGACCTTCGCTGCTCTTCCTTTACGCCCTCCTTTTCCTTAGTTTGTCTACTTCAAACTTTTGCTCTTGGCTTATAGCATTCAACTTTTTCTGCACCTAGTTGTCTCTCTTCCCTTCTTCCTTCATGATCCTCTTCAATCCTTTCTCTTGGCATGTTACCATGATCTAAATGGAGGATCTCTTTTCAATCACCTGCCTAGATCCCCTGTCTCATATGGCTCCTTTTAAAACTATCTCGCCTTCCCTCTGGGTGTAAGCAGCAGCAGTTTCCTCCTTTACTACTTTCCTATCCACTGGCACACCGG
The DNA here is from genome assembly GCA_029204185.1 of Lerista edwardsae. Taxonomy (NCBI): domain Eukaryota; kingdom Metazoa; phylum Chordata; class Lepidosauria; order Squamata; family Scincidae; genus Lerista; species Lerista edwardsae. The sequence continues at coordinate 5,116,129 of JAJKFI010000049.1, read as the reverse complement.
TGGAGGGTTAATGGGTGCAAATGCTCCATGGTGCCACACTTGGCGGGTGCCAATGCACTGTCATCAACTCCTCTGCGGAGCCTCCCCATAGAATGCACTTGGCCACCGCTTCTCCCCCACCCCCCAAGGCAAAAGAAGCTGGCAGCTGCTTTCATTTTGGAAGACATGTGAATCCGTGCCACTCTGAGGGCTGACCCCTTCTTCCCCCTTTCTTAAAGGAGAAGAAGTACCTGCCCTCAGTGGTGCGGAACTATGCTGATACCGGCTGCAAGCTTGCAGCTGAAACTGGCGCAATTTTGCACCACTCTAAAGGCATCTGCCTTTTAAAAGGGGGGGGGGAAGACTGGCACCCACTTCTCAACTGCCGTGGTGACACAATTACTTTTGGGTCAGGCAGGTGTTGCACAAGGGCCAGGAATGCCAGTGTTCCGATCCTCCCACAATCCTTCCTATACAACATTTTAGACTACAAGTCTGAAAACATGGTTCTGTTTTGTACAGCACTTAGATGTACCAGTAGATGCTAGGTAAACATATTTTATTATTTAGCAAACAAATAGAAGTTTGCTTGGATCAACATCCAAAATGTTTTCAGATTAAATCCCTTAAAATTGTTTTAGCCAGCAAATAACTTTAATAAAATCAGAATGCGAGAACAGAAATGATATGATGAAATGTAAAAATGGGAGTAGTGGAGAAATCCACTGTACTGTGTGTCTTCGCATTTCACCACTCTAGTCCTTATTGAGAACAAAATATTATCCACAACTTTCCATACAATATAACTGGAGGCTTGTATTCAGTCTTCTGTAGTACCAAAGAGTCTCTGCATGTTCAGTACAAGCTTTCAAGACAACTCAGCTCCTAAAAATGTTATCCATATGTGTAGGGGGATTGTGAGCTATAGGGGCAGAGCTGGGTTTTCTGCGACAGAAGGAACTGAAGGAGGAGTTTGTTCTAATATAAGAAATATTGCAATAGTCTGACAGACAAGGATGTCCTGAAATACTTAGGAGTGTACAAAAACCAAAAGTTCCAAGCCTGGTTGCCTTTGCACATACACAATATAATAAATTTAAAAGAGCCTATTATAGCTGAACTTACAAAAATCCAGTTATTTTTTCCACAGGCAAAGTTGAAACAATGAAAAACACATGTATACTTAACATTTCCTGACATAAACCAGATTTGAACCATTGACCTTCAAATCTCCTTTGGAAGGGCCTAACAGGAGCAACTTTTGGTTACTTTCTAAGCCAGTCACTGGCAAAAGGACTTCACAAATTGCTGAGTCAATTAAGCAGCTATTTGTTCCTCTGCTGCAGCAGAAGGAAAAACATGGTAGCAACTAACATTTGGGGCTGCCGTTTTAAAATCTGGGGAACTATTTTACTGCGCTCTCTCATGTCATCTTGGAATTTGCATTAGGTTTTTTCTTTTAAGCAGGAAACTGTTTCCATTTCGTTACACATCTACCTCGCAAGCAAAAACAAAAAAGTTTAAGAAGAATTACAACTGGGATTCAAACGCTTGGTTTCCTGTTCCCTGCTCCTTGGACCATTCCTCAAAACTACATAAAAATCCTTTTGTCCTAGGAGGTCATTAACTAGGATATTGCCATTATATGATAAAGGATAGCAAACTCTGGAACAAAAATAAACTATTTGTGCCTTTCAAACTTTAAGCTTAAGAAAAATCAAGCATTTGTGCAGGCTTTCTATACAACTCAGCTCCAAAAAATGTTGTCCATATGTGTACAGGACTGTGGGTTTAGAGGTTACAAAACGTTTTCTGGCTGTTGCGCCTTTTCGAAGCACAGTAAAGCTGTGAAAAAATTCTAAATGAGTCAGACCAATTGTCTGTCTCTGGACCAATATTTTGTTTACAACAACAGTCATTTCAGGATGCTTTTAGATAATGTAATGGCACAAAGCTGAACAAAACAATCCAGTCTCTTTTAGTCATTTCCAGCTCCTGGCTGTCTAATGTTTAGGACATCCTTGGTAAGAGGATGTATGTGCTAACACTGATATTCCCATCTTAAAAGTATAGTAATAAAGGTGTCATTCTGGAAGACTAAAATATAATTCAGCAAAACAATTGTGATCTTTATTGCAGAGTATCCACAAAATACGAGCCAAAACTTTGGATAGCCAACTGCGATGAGAAAACTGTTCCATTTCTTTTATCCACAACACGTAGACAGAAAATCAAGCTCAGTCTTTTAAAACAGCATAATTTCAGCATCATTTACTTAGGCATTAAATATAGAATCCATGGACAAAATATTATACGACTGGAAAATAGTCATATACTGTCGACTCTCTGTAGCTTTCAAAGTCATTGGCCACAAACACAATTATCCTTGCAGAGAAGGCTTTTACAAGAATAAAATTAAACCCTTACTTCACCTTTAACTTTGTGCCCAAGCCTTCTCACCAGTGAATTGTCACAATGGCTACCTCCTTACACTGTCAGCCTTATCACATTAGTATAGTTGAAAACATGCTATTAGCATCTTCTTCAAAGCTGCATGGTTCTCAATTCAATGCACAAAATGCAAATAGACACGGGGGCCATTGCATTTGAAAGGGCTCCTGCCTGACAGAGCACTATAGAGAAAATCAAGCAGGTAAACTCTATGAAGGAAAACTGAACACACATGTGAGCACAGAGAGGAGGGGCAAGAGAGAACCAACAATCTCAATATATAGACTACGTGTTTAAACCTCTGCCTCAAAATGAAACAACAAGAGCTTTAGAAAAAGAGAGGAAGGTAGATCTCCCAAAGTTTCAGGAAGTGCTCAAATATTTGTTTTCCTAATATAAATAGGAAGACTAAATTAACTCCCAGCCATTTGAGGTAGATAAGAACATAAGAAAAGCCTTGCTAGATGAGGCCAAAGACCCATCTAGTCCAGCCTCCTGTATCTCGCAGTGGTTCACCAGATGCCCCAGGGAGCACGCAAGACAACCAGATACTTGTATCTCACTGCCACTCCTCTGCATCTGACATTCTAAAGTAGCCTATTACCCTTGCACCACCTCCAAGGGAGAGACCAGAATGCGGTTTAACTTTATTAAACACAAATGTAAATCATGTACCCTATAATACCCATCTCTCCTTCCCCAGTCTGGAGCAGGTGGAAAAGAAAATACTTCAGGACATCTTGCTTCAAACATATATTGAAAGAAATTGCACTTTTCCATAAGATGCTATACAATTTTGATGTGCGCCCCATTCAAAATGAGGAATGATGCATTAAACCTATGTGATTGCTGGATATTTCATGTGGTTTTTCTCTTAAAACCTAGTGAAGGAGGTTAAGCTGCTTACCTAGTTAAGATTTTTCACAGTTTACCCAATCAAGCATTTCTAAAATCTTTCCTACTTTTTCAAAGCTTAAAAGGTCCCTACTGCAGTGGCATATAGATTCCACATCCGTTAAGATATAGTATTTAACTGTCTTCCTCTTTCCTCTTTCCACCCTGCCATGACAGCAGTTGAGAACTTCATTCTCAGTTATGCAGGACAAAATAAAGACCTTATTGGCCAGACTCTGCTTTTAGATCACATCACACACATTCTGCCCCAAGTCACAGCAAAATATTAGCTCCGCCTGATACCTTCTGATGTTACTAAATGTATGTGAAAAATGGCCTTATTAGATAAAAAGGTTGTAACAAAGGTGCTTCTCCCTATATAAAATTTGTTGTACTTAAGTTTATATACAACACGCATATTCTGATGTTAATCATCATGCTCTTTTGAACTGGACATGCAGGCTAAACAAACATTGAACACACAAAGTTGTGGAATTAACAAAAGCTATTAGGAGGGGAGACTTACAAACAGGAAATCATTCCGGAAATCATTCCAGCAATCATTTTTTAGTACTATCTCTGCGGCCTACTGGTACTTGCATAATTCTGGGTCTAAGCCTTTCAATCCTCACCAGGGACGATCTGGGCTCCAGGGGTGTCCGCCTCAGCAGGTGCCACCATGCTGGGTCGCTTCTCAGAGCAGGCGGGCTGGCGCTGCACACCCACCATATTGGAGCAACCTGACATGGGTATGCAGGGCCGGCTTCCTCCTCTGAGAAGCGGCGAACTGGCCTTTCGGAGCACGCTTGGTCTTTCTGAGAAGCGGTTTCCATGGAAGCAGCTTCCCGGAGCAACCAGGACCTCCTGGGTGGGGGTGAGCACTCAGCGGCCAGTGCATTTGCCTCCCTTGTCCCCCCTCAGGTACGCCACTGATCCTCAGGTCTTCAACCAACCACACACAGTGGGGGCAAGTGGGGCAGTGACAGGGCTAACTCTCTTGTCTGTTCACCCTGGTGCCTGTATCCAGGATGGTCAGGTCCTCCCAGGCGGTGTCCTCAGGGGTCTCAGTTGTCAAGTGGTGCCTCATCTAGTCACTGCTCTTGCCCACCCATTGGGCAGATCCTGGGCCAAGGACCATAGGAGGAGGTACTCTTCCTCCTCTCTCAGCCTTCTTAAGGGCCAGTACCAGAAGAAGGGCTAACAAGAAGCCCTGACAAGGGCTGACCACTTGTCAGTCTGGGGGTGGCAGAGTTGCCTTGCCAAATTGCCAATGGATCAAGCTGATCCTTGGGGGGGGGCGCTGCTCAGCTTGCTCTGCAGAGGCTCAGAGGGGCTGCACGTCCTACAGGCAGCTTCCTATGTTCTTTGAAATCTGTCACTTTAATAATAATAATAATAATAATAATAATAATAATAATAATAATAATACATGTATTTATATACCGCCTTTCTTAAGATCACTAGATTTCTCTAGTGATTACAACTCAAGGCGGTTTACATAGGCAGACTTTTTCATAAACCCGAAGGTTTTTACAATTTACAGAAATGTTCTGTCTTTCAAGAACTACACACATTCAGATCTTCCTTTCTGGATTTAGCCTTCTTTCTTTAGCCACCCGTCTGTCTTCTGCTGGCTGATGCTTCCCTGCTCACACCAGAGACGCAGCTGACCTTCAGCTCACTCCTCCTCCCACGAGGCAGCTGAAGCTCAGCTTCTAATCAGCCGCAGCTGCAAGGTCTGCCGCTCTCAGAGACTTCCTGCAGTCCCGAGCTCACGACCTTGAGATCTTCAGGTGTTATCTTCGGGCAAACGGAGGCATTAACCCTCTCGGCTAAATCTTCTGCCCATAGAATGCAATCTTCTGCCCATAGAATGCAACTTTAAAAGTTGCATTCTTAGATAAACTTGATAGCATCTTAATAAAAACACTAAACTAGGACAGCTTTTCGTTCCCTAATTAAGCATTATCTTGTTTCAATAAAAAATAAATAAGAGTTTGGTGTTTCTAACTTTGTTGATCCCTTAAAGTCTTAATTAAAAGAGCGGTCCTATTGACTTTTCTGGATTTGTGTGAGAAAGGATTACTGAGGAGCTGCCATGATTTCAACCTTTGATTTCTATACCAAGAGATGCCTCATCCTGTATTATGGTAGTCCCGATACGCACCCTGAAGACCCAGGAGTCGCAAGCATGCCATAAAGTATGTCTGTGCTGCAGAAGCGCTTGGCCAATGCAGGCAGCAGCACCAACCCAGGGACAGTGATGCCATGCTGGTAAGCTGCTCCCGCGCTAGCCAAGTTCGGCCAGTGTGGGCACTTGGGGAGGGTAAGGGAAAGTGGGAGGGGAATGGAATAGGGTGGGGAGCAGGAAGTGGGTAGAGCACAGATCTGGCCATTAAGCTGGGCGGGCCTGATCTGGGCTGCTGCAGGCTGTTCGGACCTGCACCTGCTAAGTAGCAGGCATAGATCCAAGCAGCCCCATAGGGCTGGCTGGGGCTGACCCTGGGGTAAGGGGAAAAAAATGTCCCCTTACCCCATAGTGAGCTCCAGCCACTACCCAACCTGCATTGGATGCAGTGCAGGCCAGCAAGCCTGTCTGTTCCAATGCAGGTTAGGATTGGGCTGTAAATCATAGAGAGCTGTTGAAGTGCCTCCTCTTTGGAGAAGTCGCTACAGCAGACTGCAGGAAAAGAAATATACAAATGAGGTGGGCAGATGCTTTCCTTAAGCGATTTCTTGATTTTGCCTTTGTTTTGATCTGTTTCTCCTTCACTGTGGTTTTCTAAGCAATATGATGGTCAAACAAAACCTCTCAAGAGCCGATCAGACCTTGCTAAAAATCTTCGAGCCATGAATAAAGTCCACCCCTCCCAAACACTGCAACCTCGCATTTACTTGTTAAAATAATTTCATGAAATCAGCAAAATCTTCTTACGACAACCCAGTAAAGCCAAACCTGTTCAGATCTTAACAGAAGTCTTGGTTGAAAGACTCGGTCTTGTGATCAGGCTGACTCACACTAAGGATTTTTGCTGGACTCCATGCAGGAGAGGCAATTTTTGAACTGGCGACCACCGGCTCCCCCAGCCCACTAACACGTGCATCTGGCATAGAAATAATTCAGACAAATTTTCATCTCAAAACATAAGCTGTCTTATGTCAAATGCAGAGAAGAGAGGAGGCAAAAGCACACTGGCGACCTATCCTTGCATGTTTCCAAAGTCCCACCCCATGATCTACAAATACAGGATGTGGCTACAATGACGAAACACCTATTTGGGGGAAGATTTCTCCCCCATGGCTGGAGACCTATGTTGTTGCTTCAGGCACCCACTGTGCCCCAATGGCGAGGCTTCAGAAGTGGCTTCCCAATGCCATCGCACTGCCTCTTCCCAGGTCTTCAGCTCCACACTGGTTATTGCTAGAGGTGCTGGTTTCTAGTGACTAAGAGAATTACAGCCTAAATCTTACTGAACACGATGGGCTTACCTCTGAGTAAAACAGACAACGCTGTTTCCAAACACCTCTAGTTCTAACATTCATAGAGGCCTATGGTTATAATCCGTAAGCCTCCAATCTTCCAGACCAGTGGTCTCCAAACTGCACCCTTGAAAAACATCCCCGGCCCAACTGGCTTCCTCCATTCTGCCTGCGACGATTGCAAAGACCCTGACTATAACCCCCTTTGTGACAAGTTGTTTATGGGGTCTGCCACTCCAGCGTTCCACGCAGAAGACCCCTGCGGGTTGTAGTTGGGATCTCACAGTCGTCCCGAGCAGAAGAGAAGAAGCCATTCACTCGGGGGAAGAACAACAGGGTAGACGCAAGATCTGGCCCGCAGGTCAGAGTTTGGCAACCCCTGTTCCAGACCACCAGGACAGGCTAATGCCAACAGTGAATGCAATAAGACATTTTCATCCTTTTTAATACACAAACTCTCAATGAGAAATAAATCAGGGCTCTTTTAGGATACCTTAACACCCCACACACCCATTTTAAGGGTTACACTCCAGAACGTGACTGCTCCAGTCTGAAGATGCACAACATGGTGCAAACAATAGCAGTATAGGATGGGTTACAGTGGTGCCTCGATTCCTTGCAGCTCTTTCCCTAAGTGATCAAATCAGATCTGTGGTGTGAGAAAAGACCCAGAGCCAGATGAGTGTTTTCTGTGTGTTTTTATATTTATTTCTGCAGCACTGTACATGGTTCCTTAAGTAAAGAGTGAAAAATAGAAATACTGTTCCAATGCCAGACTGCCCTTGCTGGATCAAGGCAACAATAATAGTTATTTAGATATGTAATAATTTGATACTGTAACCTACAACCTCTTAGTAATTTTACTACTTGATCAAGAAGAAATATTTACACAAAAAGGCTATTGTGACTGAACAATCCAGAAAACAATTGTCGTTAGTTCATCATATGTGATATGACAACCTTTAAAACCCAAATAAGCTGAACTAAAAGCAAACAAAACTCAAGAAGGTATCTTTGCAGACAGCAGACGTTTTAGATTTTGAAATACAACTAAAAACCCCCACACAAACCAAAGCCTTTGTCAAAGTGTTCAACTAAATTCTAAATTACTATTCCAACATGTTTTTAGACGGACAACATTTGGCGGAACGTACAATTATACTCAGCATACAAACTTACTCAGTTTGAGAGTATTTTTTTTATTTTTCTCCATCATAAAAAAGAGCAAAACAAGACCCAGAGGCTGCAATTCAAGTGTTTGTCATCAGATTTCAGCCTGACATAAAAGCACTCGCCAACCCCCACTGACAGAAGCTAGGTGGGTGGGTCGTTGCCCTTCCCCCCATTTCAACTACCATGTAAAGACAGGCTGAGAAAATATGGTAGCATTCAGTAACCTCAAAAGGTATCTAGAACAGGAAACATTTCTCCTTCCTCCTCCCACCCCCCACACTAATGTGCATACTTGAAAGAATTGCAATTATTTAGGCTGGATTTCTCCCCCTACCTTTGCACTCTCCTACTAAGGTCCACAGCTTAAGCATTATTAAAATGGAAGCAATAAATTCTCTTTTTTTCTTTGGGGAAAAACGTGCTAGACAAGATTTGAAGACAAACATCTATTAAAGTGAACATGTGCCTTGTATTTGAATTCATAACACAGGATGCAAGTCATTTCGACCCAAAATTTGTTTTAAACATCAAAATAGGATTTCTGATCTCTGAATCATTATCCGATTCACCTTCAACCTCCGAGCCATGACTCACGAAAAAGGGAAGTCACATGACAGAAAGCACTGAAAGAGAAAGAATTGTTTTCTTTCCTTTCTGGGGGAGGAGATATTTCTTTCTCTCTCTCTCTCTCTCTCTCACTCACACACACACACACACACACCCCTCTTCCAGCAAAAGACACAAAGACATGGTATTAGCTGCACAAGGCTATTCATGGGTGGGGCCTGCATGCCAAAGAACTATAATGGGGTTGAGGGCTAATCTTAACAGGAGGCCCCAGTCTAACCCTTTGAATGCACCCTTTAAAAAAAAACACGTGAAACTGCATCTTCCCCAGGCCCACAGCAAGAGCAATTATTCAGGCATTTTATCTAAAGCCAGAGCTACAATCAAAGAGTTTGGTTGGAACACCAATTCATCATTTCCAAACAACACAGTCTCTCCGGCTTTTGAAAGTCACCTCTCCTTGTGCTGCTATTTTAAAAGTGTATATTTTTTAAACCCTCTTTTCCCCTCCTCCCAACTCTATGTATGCTTCAAAGCCTTCTTGAATAAATAGGAGTATCCGATAACCAGGCAGACATGTGGCCTGAAAAGTTTTGCACCAAAGCTGCATTTGGGATGCAAAGATAAGAACAAAACATCAAGCATTTGTTGTAATCTGGGCTCAGTCTGACTTACTGATGACTTTAATAGTGTACCTTGAAAACAAAGGCTGGTTTTTCATTTATTAGCTAGGATCAGAACAAAAATTAAGAGGAAAGGGGACAATATATACAGTGAATTCTCCTACTTCCCCCATTGTGGGTTTGGATTTTTTGCAACTGTCATTTCATCATGAAAAGACAGGTAGTCACCAACCCAAAGTTAAGCAACTGGAGCTCCATGGTTTTCAAAAGCAGAACATTGAGTGCATACTCTGCTGGAATTTTTTGAAAGCCGACGCACTTTTTAGACATTTACAAATTGGATTAGATCCGATATTAAACCAGAAATGTTTCCAATTTATTTTAAACACATTTATCAATCAAATCATATTTATATACCACTTTTCAACACAAAGTTCACAAAGCAGTTTACATATCCCAACTTTCTCCTTAACGATAAGGAACCAAGGTAGCTAGCAGTCAAACACAGAATTTTAAAACCAGAATATAAGACTAATCAATAGGGGTGGTTTTTTAGGTTGAAAACCACCTTATATCTGAATAAAAACACAAAACATAGCATTTTTGGCATTTACGATATTTTCCATAATAAATTAAAATAGACCACTTTTCCAGTTAGAAATACTGCGGCTGCATCTATGTCACCAGTATCATCTTCCTAATACACTTTTCAATGCTTTAAAATTAATAAAAATGAAAACTTGGATTGAGAATGTAGAATAAAAATACACACCACCACAATTTGCTATTTTAATCAAGGAAGTTTGGGGGGGGGGAATCACCAAAAAACCACTACTAATGAATATAAAGCCAACATAAAACTACATCAACAGCTACAACATAACAACGGCACAGCATGTTAGATGAACAGATCAGACGCAGAAGTGATCCTAAATTAAAACATCTTAAGCCCCCACTAGAAGGCTAACAAGGAGGGAGTCCCATAGTTGTGGTGCAGCTATAGAAAAGGTCCATCCTCTTGTTGCTGCCAGCTGAGCCTCAGAGATTGGCAGCACTCCCAGGAGGGGGCCTAGATGACCTTGGTGGGCTGGGCCCATGCAAATGCCTCTCTATTGCAGTTGCTAACTGTGTCCTTCCTCAACACTGTGCAAGGCACGTCCCAATGAACACTGGGTTTTTTCACGCATATTGCCAGCCACCCTGTTCAACTCAGTTACGTGATTGGTTGTTATGCCTATTTTATACAAAGGGAACCAAGTCAGCATGAATGACATGCCCAAGGCAGTACAAATAAATCCATATAATAGCAAAGGCAGGCTTTGAACCCGAATTGGGCAGATCCCAGTTTCTAGCCATTGCCCTTGCTGGCTCTACAACACACTGATATACTATTCCAATTATAATTATCATAAAGCAGCACAATTAACCACTCCTACACCAAGATACACAAAGTCTTAAATACACTTCATCCACAGAACCCTTTGGTGTGTCTTTCTGATGCCTTTGCATAACATGCCCCCCCCCAAAAAGAGGCTAATTTATCTTGCAACACAATAATACAAATCATTAACTGACTACTAAAGAAAACCTGAGCCCTGAAATCTTTACACATCAGTCACAAACACGGTTTTGACAGCTAGCAGAGGAATGGGTTATAAATACCAGGTGAGGTTATTATAGGCAAGGAATGGCTGTGACCTCTCCTTCCCTGGCTTGACCAAGAAGATCTGCAACCTGAGCCAAAAGGGTGCAAATTTCTCACCATTAAGAAATCCTGAGGTTTGGGGAAAGGAGGAAACTGTTAAACAGGGTGCCTGGAGAGGTTCAGCTTTTGTAAGATACGTTCCGTATCAAGGCTACCCATAATCAAGGCTCACTTGCATGCTTTCAGCTTTCTTTCAAAAGCAAACATTTCAATTTTCTCTGCATTTGTTCTTTCCAACAATTAAATGAACAGGAGAAAAAAAATTTTTTACAGAGCCTTTCCAGATACTTTCTAAAAATGGAGATTATGCTGATATATGCACTTAGCCCTGAACCTGCAATAGCAGGGAGATAACCCATCTCCATGAAATGGAGGAGGGAAGATTGCAAAGAGGAAATAGCGGGGGGGGGGGCAAGGCTAGATAGGCAGTCTAGTGCTGACTTAGCACAATGGGGAAGCACTCAGCCAGCAACAAGCATGTTAAAAAAAATACAAGTCAAGGTTCCTGGAATGATAGGGAAGAAAAGGGTGGAGGGTAGCTTTTCTACTTTGTCAGCGTGCTTCAGTGACGCTGGATGGGGTGAGTGGGTGAATATGACAGTTCCACTACAAAGACAACATACAAAATAAGCAACAAGACTATATGAACTTATAAATTGATACCTTTTTAAAAAATGTTTGAGTGTTTTATTTTTCTTTTACTGTTTATGCATCTGCAACAGCATGAATCAATAGCCTTTTTCCTACTGGCAAGCCTTGTTCACAACACACATAACTTCAGCTTGTGCCCTTTCACCATTTTGCTCAGTAACTACCATTCCTGTAAATATCAGTTTCTCTCCCCCCCCCCACAGACCATTTTTACCTTAAAGCAAGGAACAAATTCTCCAACATCATTTCAATATACTATTGGTTTTTAATAATTAACCCTGAGAACACCATGTTCTCAGGGGCTGAGGTTAACTGGCTAAACAACATGTGTGCAGCCTTTAGTGTAGTGATGTGATGCAACACCAGTGCTGGTTGCATTACATGTCATTTGCCAAGCTTTCACTCTTGTATAAGAAGTGCTGCAATTCCATCCTGCACCCAGCATCACTGTTCGTATGGGAGAGGACAGGAAATCCCAGCACAGAAGAGCAGGGAGCACAGAGGTATGATTTGCACCAAATCCCCAACTTCCATGCAATCCAACAAGACAGCTAGGAGTTCTGCTAAACTGTTTAAGAGGTATAAAAGAACTGATAATTCCTTTGTGGATCTTAATTTGAATAACCACAGAACAGCTTTCAGACAGGCACCTTCCCGGAAGAACAGCTCTTGCACACAAAGAACGGCTTTGGCACACATATTTTAATACACAGCGATAAAACTAATCTGGAATAAATGGTTTGAGGATTGTTATGAACTTACTGGAGTATATTGTCTCAGAGAGAGCTTTATAGGGAGATTTTTTAAAAAGTCTTCATTCAGTCCCCAGTGCATTTTAAACACAGAACACAACTGATTTCATGGAATAGAATAGGCTGTGAAGTACCTAAAGCTACTGCAGAGAGAAATTACTATGAACAAATGGAAAAAACAAGCAAAATGCTCACAGCGTCAGGAGAACTACATCATAGCCAGTTTAATATTAAAATACATTATGTTACAGCAATCTCAGTGTCTAGATTGGTTTAGTATTCTGTCTTCTAAAAATCCGAGTCACATGTAATGTAGATGCTGCACAGCTGAATTACCTGTTAAAATTCATATACACCACACAGGTGTATGACCAGGATTCAACATAAAACAAAGGCATGCATTCAAAAACCTACCTAACAAGATGTAGTAGTCAATCTCTTACTCCTAATGATTGATGGGGCACTCATTTAATAAATGGTAACAGAGTCAATACAGGCATGCCCCAGTATCCACTGATTTGGTAGCCATGGTTTCAGTTATCCACAGATACCATGGATACTGGCCTGCCTATTAAGAAGAAGGGAACATTAAACAAATTTTTGTTAGCTTGTTGCAGTGAAACCATTAATATTCCCCTATCTTTAAAAGGCGTCCCCAGTATCCATGGTTTCCGGTATCCACGGGGTGGGGGCCTGAAACAGAACCCCAGCAGATACCGGAGCATGCCCGTATACAAAATAGTATGGGGACTTTCCAAAAACACACATACACATTGAAACACACATGGCCTCCCTGGCCCACAGAAAACCCTCTGGACCCAAGTGGAACACAGCTTTAGTCATTTTTGGAGTGTCAGGGTGGGCCCAAATCTGCAGGTCCTGAATACTGCAGGCCCACAAATACTGTACTTAAGGCAGGAAATGAGTGGGGGAGAGGAGTTACTTGGTCTGCCGGAAGTCACTGTATTCAGCATAACTTTTCAGTATGGATTAGCAGTAGGTCCAAAACTGCAAGTACATCACATAAGACTGCATCCACAGTAGACTGAGAATGTAAAAGCAGTTTTTTTACACGAATACCCATTTTTTAAATTGACACTCCTATCGGGACCCACATAGCTTTACAAGACTTAAAAATTTCTTTCTAGATCACTTTTTTTAAAATTAAAAAAACAACCACCTACTTCTTTGTAAAAAAAAACTTACAGCACAATCCTATGCATGTCTACTCAGAAGTAAGTCCCATTGTGATAAATGGGGCTTACTCCCAGGAAAGTGTGTACAGGATTGCAGCCTCAATCTCCTTTTCTTAACAAGGCAGCCCTAATGAATAGCCTCAAGGCTTGAGGGGCTTAGTCATGTGACCCAGCCTTCACCTGCCCCCACTACCTGCCACTTGGAAAAACATACAACAGAAATAAAGACACTCAAACACTTATCTCCTTTACTTATATTTATTGTTGTTGTTGTTGTTCAGTCGCTAAGTCGTGTCCGACTCTTCGCGACCCCTTGGACCACAGCACGCCAGGCCTCCCTGTCCTCCACTAGCTTCCTGAGTTCGCCCAATTTCATGTTTGTTGCTTCGGTGACACTATCTAACCATCTCATCCTCTGTCGCCCCCTTCTCCTTTTGCCTTCAATCTTTCCCAGCATGAGGGTCTTTTCTAAAGAGTCCTCTCTTCTCATCAGGTGGCCAAAGTATTGGAGCTTCAGCTTCAGCATTTGTCCTTCCAGGGAGCAATCAGGCTTGACTTCCTGGAGAATTGACCGATTGGATCTCTTTGCAGTCCAGGGGACTCTCAAGAGTCTTCTCCAACACCATAATTCAAAAGCATCTATTCTTCGACGCTCTGCCTTTCTTATGGTCCAGCTCTCACAGCCATACATGGCTACTGGGAAAA
>JAJKFI010000049.1:5084820-5101553 GCA_029204185.1 Lerista edwardsae | reverse complement strand
CTTTCTTATGGTCCAGCTCTCACAGCCATACATGGCTACTGGGAAAACCATCGCTTTGACTAGGCGAACCTTTGTTGGCAGGGTGATGTCTCGGCTTTTGATTAAGCTATCTAGGTTCACCATAGCTTTCTTCCCAAGAAGTAAACGTCTTTTAATTTCATGGCTGCAGTCACCATCTGCGGTGATCTTGGAGCCCAGGAAAATAAAGTCTGTCACTGCTTCCATTTCTTCCCCTTCTATTTGCCAGGAAGTGATGGGAGTGGTTGCCATGATCTTAGTCTTTTTAATGTTGAGCTTCAAACCAATTTTGGCACTTTCCTCTTTCACCCTCTTCAAAAGGTTCTTTAGGTCTTCCTCACTTTCTGCCAGTAGAGTGGTATCGTCTGCATATCTGAGGTTGTTGATGTTTCTCCCAGCAATCTTGATTCCAGCTTGTGAGTCATCCAGCCCTGCCTTCCTCATGATGTACTCTGCGTATAAGTTAAATAAGCAGGGTGACAATATACAGCCTTGTCGTACTCCTTTCCCAATTTTAAACCAGTCGGTTGTTCCATGTCCAGTTCTAACTGTTGCTTCCTGACCCGCATAAAGGTTTCTCAGAAGGCAGATCAGGTGGTCTGGAACTCCCATCTCTTCAAGAACTTGCCACAGTTTGTTGTGATCCACACAATCAAAGGCTTTAGCATAATCAATGAAGCAGAGGTAGATGTTTTTCTGGAACTCTCTTGCTTTCTCCATGATCCAGCGAAGGTTGGCAATTTGATCTCTAGTTCCTCTGCCTCTTCGGAAACCAGCTTGTACATCTGGTAGTTCTTGATTCACATACTGCTGAAGCCGAGCTTGTAGGATTTTGAGCATGACCTTGCTAGCATGTGAAATGAGTGCAATGGTGCGGTAATTCGAGCAATCTTTGGCATTGCCCTTCTTTGGGATTGGAATGTAAACTGATCTTTTCCAGTCCTGTGGCCACTGTTGGGTTTTCCAAATTTGCTGGCATATGGAGAGCAGCACTTTGACAGCATCATCTTTTAAGATTTTGAGTAATTCCGCTGGAATGCTGTCACCTCCACTAGCTTTGTTGTTAGTGAGGCTTTCTAAAGCCCACTTGACTTCACTCTCCAGGATGTCAGGTTCGAGCTCAGTGACTGTACCACTGTGGTTATCAGGAACATTTAGATCGGCCTTATAGAGTTCCTCTGTGTATTCTTGCCACCTCTTCTGAATCTCATCTGCTTCTGTTAGGTCCTTGCCATTTTTGTCCTTTATTGTGCCTACCTTAGCATGAAATTGTCCTTTGACATCTCCAATTTTCTTGAAAAGATCTCTAGTCCTCCCCATTCTGTTGTTTTCCTCTATTTCTTTGCATTGCTCATTTAGAAAGGCCTTCCTATCTCTCCTTGCTGTTCTCTGGAAATCTGCATTCAGTTGGGTATATCTTTTCCTTTCTCCCTTGCTTTTGGCTTCTCTCCTTTCCTCAGCTATTTGTAAAGCCTCGTCAGACAGCCACTTTGCCTTCTTGCATTTCTTCCTCTTTGGGATGGTTTTAGTTGCTGCCTCCTGTACAATGTTACAGACCTCCGTCCAAAGTTCTTCAGGCACTCTGTCTACCAAATCTAAGCCCCTAAATCTATTTGTCACCTCCACTGTATATTCGTAGGGGATCTGATTTAGGTCATACGTGGAGGGCCTAGCGGTTTTCCCTACTTTTTTCAGTTTAAGCCTGAATTTGGCAAGAAGAAGCTGATGATCTGAGCCACAGTCAGCTCCAGGTCTTGTTTTGACTGCCTGTATGGAACTTTTCCATCTTTGGCTGCAAAGAATGTAATCAATCTGATTTCGATGTAGACCATCTGGTGAAGTCCATGTGTACAGTCGCCGTTTGTGTTGCTGGAAAAGGGTGTTTGCTATGACTAATGTGTTCTCCTGACAGAACTCTATCAGTCTTTGCCCTGCTTCATTTTGTACTCCAAGACCAAACTTGCCTGTTATTCCTCTTACCTCTTGACTGCCTACTTTAGCATTCCAATCCCCTATGATGAGAAGGACATCTTTTTTGGGTGTTAATTCTAGAAGCTGTTCTAGGTCTTCATAGAAGCGGTCAACTTCTTCCTCATCAGCACCAGTGGTTGGGGCGTAGACTTGGATTACTGTGATGTTGAAAGGTTTGCCTTGGATCCGAATGGAAATCATTCTATCATTTTTGAGGTTATACCCCAGTACTGCTGTTCTCACTCTCTTGTTCACGATGAAGGCTACTCCATTTCTTCTAAGGGATTCCTGCCCACAGTAGCAAATATAATGGTCATCTGAATTAAATTCTCCCATTCCTGTCCACTTTAGTTCACTAACTCCCAGGATGTCGATGTTCAGCCTTGACATCTCACGTTTGACCACATCTAGCTTGCCTTGATTCATAGATCTGACGTTCCAGGTTCCTATGTGGTATTGTTCTTTGCAGCATCGCACTTTCCTTTCACTTATATTTATACAAGCTTGCAAACTGCAGGAGCCCAGCTCTTTGGAGGGGGGGGGCAGTTGCCAGCTACCTGATCTTTGAATAGCCTCCCGGCCTGAGGCAATTAGTTATCTGATCTTTCCATCACCCATTCTTTCACTGGAGGCTCTGTGGGAAACACCAGAAATCAGGTCAGAAGCCACCCAATGGGTCTTGATGCACCCTTTGAGAAATGCTGGTTTAGAGAAGGTGAAACTGGCTGCAGAATTAAATAGAAGCTTCTCTCGCGTAGGTTGCTTTTTGTTTTGTTCAAAAGCAAGTTTCTCAGCCTTTCTGCCAAGATATTGGCTAAAGTCACAGGAGGGTGACCAACAGCCTGATCCTAACATATGTTGGAACAGGAAGGCCAGCAGCAGCACAAACCCAGGGTAAGAGGAATTTTCCCCTTGCTGCAGCCACCTCAGTAGGGCTATTTGGATTTGCGCCAGCAAAATTGCTGACCAAGTTGGGGAAGGGGGTTTCGATTTGGACAATGTTGGCCAGGCCCACCCTCTCCCCACCGCGATTTGCCCTTGTCCTGCCCTCCCCAACCCCCCCCCCCACACCAGCCTGCTTCCGTGGGACCAGGAAGCAGCGCAGGGAGGCCAGCGCATATCCTTGCACTAGCCTCCCCAACTGCAGATTTACTGCAGATGTGCCTTGCGGCACTCCCTGGTCAGCGCAAAGGTTCTTATACCAGTCAATAAAGCACTCTGGATTATGCTCTGAATAAGATTACAATTTTGGAGATTGCGGAATTCCATGTACTACACAAGATCATTCTTCTCCCCATCCTTAGCAACACCCAAGTCAGTCATGCAGTGCAAGCAAAAAATGCAACTGTTTAGTTCTCTATTTGCAGAACTTCCGTAGGGCTCAGAATTCTGCTGCTCTAGGTACAGAGTTACAAGCTTTTTCAAACACCGAGGACTCAAGCTCTGAAAGTTCAGAATGGAATCTTTCTGTTTGGACTCAGGATTCCTTTCATCACCAGAGATGAAATGAGAGTCTACCAATCTCTATTGGGGTCAATATTTCCTGATGTAAGTGTTGCAAGGGACCCAGGACTTTATCTCCATTACATTTTCCACATTTCTCTCACTCCCAATGGTATCAGGAATCCATGCACAAATAAAACCATACCAAGGGCACCTATATCCTTTTTTTCCAAGCAGCTTTATTTTTCCTATATTTCCAAAAGGAGAGTTGCACAAATGCATGCACATTGTAGCAAAATAACACTATCTACCAATTAATAATGTAACATAGGCAAATATACATGTAATATTTCTGGTTACGTTTCATTATTTAAGTACTAAATACGTATAATGACTATCTCCTCCCCCTGCCCCTATGATGCAAAGAACAGCAGTTAAACTGACACTTCCTCTACTATACCCTCCAGCATGAAACAGTAGGTATGTCCCATTCACGGAGGTAGAATGACTGGAGGCGGCATGCCTTAAGAACTAATAGGAGCGAAGTGAAGCCAGGGGGTGGGCTTAGCAGCCATGTTGGTATACTCAAAACAATCCTCATTCCAAGCATTTCAGATTGCTTTGCTCGTACTGTTTAGGATTGAATAGTTTACTCCTTAAATAAAAACTTACGAAAATAAAAGCATGTGATCGTGTAGAAACATTATTGGTAACCTTATTATGATTTAATATGCACTTACAAGGTTAAATTCCGCATAATTATATTACTGAACATACCGGACAAAATGCTACTTGCTGTCTATTTAAACTCAGATTGCACTATTGTGACAGACTTATTTTTTGAAATTTACACAAGCAAAAATAAAACGGTCATGCCCCATAAAAAAATTCTGATAATGTTCAGAATTTCATAAATATTACAGTAGAAAATGAAAGGCGGAAAAATAAAGTGTGAACGGGAAGGAAAGAAAAAAAGGGGGAGGGTGGGCAAAAATTAGATAAATATATAGGAAAATTACATTAAAATCTCTTCATAACACAAGTAGTTGTCAATATGAGAGTAATTCTTTTTTACTTCTAGACTATTAAGAGTATTTTTTTAAACTTCTGCACTCACCCCCAAGAAAAACAATGGGCTATTAAGAATATTTTTTTAAACTTCTACACTCCCCCCCCCCCAACAAATTCTGTTAATGTTCAGAATTTTGAGAATATTACAGTAGAAAATGGAAGGTGGGGAAAAGTGTAAACGGGAAGGGGGGGAAAAGGAGGGGGGAATTTTTTTATTTTTTTTTTACCTTCTAGACCATTAACAGTGAGTGTCTGAAAATGGTGAATAAGACTGCTAGGAACAACAAGAAATTACACAGCTTCAAAAATAAAGCACTCACTGTTTCAGTGAACTGTAGTTTTATTGAACCGATGTAATGTGAATACATGAATCTTTCCGTGGAAATTAAATCCCATTTTTCGTACAGCGATTCGCACACCCGTATGCAGAGCACGCAGGCATGTTTAAAGAGGTTGATATTAACTTTTACACACGTGCAGGGAGATTTTTATTCGTGAATTCGCGGCAATCCTCCTTGGCGGCAATGATCTGAGTCAACCATATTGGTCTACCCGAGGTGGCTTCAAGAAAATGATGTCATGCCGCCTCCAGTCATTCTACCTCCATGGTCCCACTGCAGGAAATCATTCCAGCCCACCCACCCCCACAGACCCTATGAATACAATGCTCCCCCCTCATTCATTACCTTCCATTTTATTCTTTAACAATCAGGCATGTTTCTTTCTTTTACAGATGCTGTAAGAGCACAGCAACAAACAGGCAGGCTGCCTGCACACTAGGGGAGACACAGCCTGCCTGGTACTGCTTCCTGCTCTGCGTCCCCCTAGTGTTCAGGCAGCCTGCCTGTCTGTTGCTGTGCTCTTATAGCATCTGTAAAAGCAAGAAACATCCCCGATTCTTGCAGTTTCAATTCTTATGTCAATTTAAATTCTCCTGCAAAGAGAATGCTGTAACTTCTACAGTACAGCTTCTCCAACACATCAAATCTTTGCTGTCTTTGAATCGAGTCTCATTTCTAGCTGTGACCAATGTGTTCAGGAGTCTGCATATTCAGCCATCAAGTTTTTTTCTTCTAACTAGCATTTGCTTAGCAATAAATGTAAAATCATTTGTGAAACAACCATCAACAGTTTTATCTACCAACAGAAACTAAATCAAAGATCTGGGATGCTTGTCAGCCGCAGGACATGCTGAACCACATAATGTCCATATTAGAATTCAAATTTGGTGCATTACCATAGCTAGACTAGATCAAGTTTTGCTTTGGCCCTGCAAGGTTACATATATGCTATATAATCTATGGACATAAACAAAGAACAGGTGCACTTTAGAAAGATTACAATAGAATGAACAGCTTCAGAAGAATCAAATAATAGAAGCAAAATGAGAGAAGGGGTGGAAACCCAACTCCTAGCAAATAACCCAGAACTATTCTTCCAGATTTTTCAGTATGAGACACGCATCATATTTTTTAGGTTCCCATGGGCTGAAAAAAATCAGTTTTTTAAATGAATGAATAAATTTTCCTTGGATCTTTTTTTGTAATCCGCATGATATAATTCAGAACAAACAAGGTTGGAGAATTATCCCCAGCCATCACTGATATTATTGCAGGTAAAGCAAGTCAAGAACAAGCTTTCTCTAGCCCCGCTTTCTGCTCATTTACTGATACTTGCTTACTTGAAACATACAAACAGAACTACTCCCATCCACTTTGTATCATCTAGGTCAGTGGTCTCCAAACTATGACTCAAGGGTCACATCCGGCCCGTGCCATATGTTTTTTTTTTCCGGCCTGCATCTTTTTTGTTAGAGCACTTGCTAAGGTTTGACATTTTCACTCATTATATATCATTTCTCAGTTTAGGCACAGCATTGTTTCTTTGTAAACCTTCTGTTTCATTCTGAATCCTATCATGCCGATTACAACAAAAAGGACCAAGTAAAACCTGTTCATGCATTTAAATTTCATTTATAAAACTGATTCTGTTTGGCCTATGACAATGTATGACGTGGCCTTTTTACTGAGAAGTTTGAAGACCCCTGATCTAGGCCACCACAGATTAAAAATGCAATATACTGCAGCATATATATTCAGCATTACATGGCAATACAGGAATGAAAAATGTTCACCCTTCATTATAGGCTTGATAAGTAGCCTATAAAATCAATAAACCGACTTTTCCACTGTAAATCTTCATGCATTTTTGTAGTCACACTTTTAAGCGTACAGTTAGCATTCTTGAGAAATTGCTGCACAGTAAATGCTTTATAAGGCAGTGTACCAGCCAATAGGTTATTGATGAAATTAGCCAATAAAATCCCAAAAGACCTTTGGGCTAGCAGCTTGCAAAATAATGTTGTAAAAACAAGACAGTTACTGTGCAGGTGCACAGAATCAATGCCAGTCAGGATGGTTAGGGCTGGTTTGTTTTCAAGAAATATTCCTGTAATAAATAAATAAATAAATAATGTATCCATGTAATGTTAGCTGGTTAAAAATGCAAATAAAGTTTGCTTTACGTTTAGCCACTAACTCATGGATACATTTAATTCAATTTATTGTAAATAAAAGTTGTAATAGAAGCAGGGGCGCCAACTTGCTCGGAACGTTGTGGGTGCTGAGTTGCTATGCCCCCTGACATAACCATGTCTGACACAGCCACGCCCCCTGATATAACCACGCCCACTGCCATCGCGGCTTGGAAGAGGCTGCTTTGCATCGCGGCACCCCCATGTTGGGTGCAGGGCCGGGAGCGTGCCTGTTCATCAGAGCAGTCAGGCATGCTCTGCAAGGGCCCACCTGGCCCAGCGGCGAAATGGCCGAGCCGAGGGCAGCGCAAGCATGCGCAGTGGTCATGTGGCAATCCAGCCAATGAGCTCCTTCTGCGCGTGCTCAGAAGGATGAGGGCCAACCTATACTGTAACCCATGACAATGCCGGTGTATTATCCATTTCTGAATATGAGAAATGTATTATCCAGTTCTAACCCTGAACGACAGGAGCATGTCATGGATCTACCACAAAAGATTAGCATATGGAAGCTTGTGTCTGCCTGTGGATTTCGGTTGCTGCTGATGGTAATTGTTGAGCAGTCCCATGTTTTAAAGAAAATATGCTTGGAAGAGCTATTACGTTGGCACTCTCCAGTAAGCATGCAAGACAGAAGCTTGGGATGATTAATATTTATTGATAAGATCGCAACAAATTTAACCTGCTGCAGGGAAAACTCCACTAGGGAATAAACCCTGAGTTTATTCAGCTACGTCCCTTCAAACGAGCAGCCAAACAGCTGCATTTATTTTCCCGCTTATGCCCCACTTGCAGAGGGGAGTCCTGCAAGGATTGCTAGAACTAAGCACCCCAGCCATAAATTATAATGCGAGCATTCAGCTGACAACGTGGGACAAGATACTACAACAGCAAATTATAAAAGAAATAAGGAAACATGTCATTAATCCCACAACAAAACTAGCTCACACTAAGATGCAGGTCCAATGATAATGTTTTACTTTAAAGGACAAAACGAAATAAAACACAAGGGCATACATACTGTTAGCAGAACTGTAATCGTAATTAACAGGTCATGGAGTCTTTCACCAAGTTCCTTAACTAAGATAGTGCGGAAAACCTAGTGACTCTTGGTTTAATAATCATTCATCATTCAACACAAGCAATTGACTGGGTTGTTCTGTATTTAATCTTGCTATGATTTTCTGTCAACATTTAGAAAGTAAATCTGAAGTACAGGCAGGTACCCCCCCCCTTATATTGACAATAATTTAATAGCTTGCTCAACAAACCAAATGATTTCAGCGTGACTCACTTGTAAAAGTCTGTTTCATTTCAGAGTATACATAACAATTTTGTGATAATTTGTAGATCAGATCATGAATTACTAACCTGACTATTTACATTAAGGCATTTCAATTATATTAAATAGTAATTTGGCAGTCTCATAGCCATGATTATGATTCACTGGTGGCATAAGCTAAATCTTATGAGAAAAAAAGTTGGAGAATCCCCTCTGTTTTTCTTGGAAACAGCTAACAACCTAACATAAAAACTTGGTGGGTTTATTTAATGAATTTATACTCCGCCTTTCTGCTCCTATGGTAGGGCACCCAAGGTGGTTTGCAATAAAAAATACAGAATAAAATTTAAAAAGCAGATAATTAAAAAGCGGCAGACCACAATGGACAACACAATCATTAAAACTGCAGATTAAAAAAACAAGTTAAAATACAAGTAAAATACAAGTTAAAATGCCAGCCCATTATGTCAGCAATTAAATGCTTCCTTAAAAAGAAAGGTCTTAAGACCCCGCCGAAAGATTGCTAGCGAGGGAGCTGTTCTTAGTTCCAAGGGGAGGGAATTTCACAACCGTGGAGCCACCACTGAGAAGGCCCTATTCCTGGCCGCCATCCCCCTCACCTGACCTGGTGGAGGCACAGTCAACAGGGCCCCCCTGATGACCTGAGAGCACAGGTAGGATTGTATGGAAGAAGGCGGTCCCTCAAATACCCTGGACCCAAGCCGTAAAGGGCTTTAAAAGTCAAAACTAGCACTTTGAATTGGGCCCGGAAACGAACCGGCAACCAGTGCAGCTGCCGAAGCAACAGCCCGACCGACGAGCCCCGGCAATCACACGGGCAGCCGCGTTCTGCACTAGTTGCAACTTCCAGACTGTCCTCAAAGGCAGCCCCACGTAGAGTGCATTGCAGTAGTCTAATCTAGATGTCACCAGGGCATGGGTCACTGTGGCCAAGTCTGAGCAACCCACGTATGGTCACAGCTGGCGAATCAGCTGAAGCTGAGTGAAGGCTCCCCTAGCCACAGCCACCACCTGAGAGTCCAGGAGCAGCTGCGGATCCAGGAGAACCCCCAAGCTGCAGACCTGTTCCTTCAGAGGGAGTGCAACCCCATTCAGAGCAGGGTGATAGTCCAATACCTGAGTCGTAGCCTTCTGGACAAGGAGAACCTCTGTCTTATCCAGATTTAATTTCAGCTTGTTCACCCACATCCAGCCCCCAACTGCCTCCAGGCAATGGTCCAGGACTTCGACTGCCCCCCTCGGAATCAGGAGGAGAGGAAAGATAAAGCCCTAACCCAAACCTCCAGATGACCTCTCCCAGCGGCTTCATGTAGATGCTGAACAGCATGGGGGATAGAATGGATCCTTGCGGCACCCCAAACCTAAGAGGCCAGTCGGCTGAGCAAGCATTCCCCAGGACTACCTTCTGTCAGCCAGGAAGGAGCAGAACCCAGCAGCATATCTAGGGTGTTGCAAGGAGTGGCAAAAGCTATGGGCGCCATTTGCCAGTGGACGCTGATGGCCCTTAGGCCCCCCCCCACGCAGCGCCCAAGAAGATGCCTAAGCTGCGGCCGAGGGAAGCTGTGTGCCCCTGGCTTGCAGAGCCGGGGAGGTGCGTGGCTTCCCTTGGCCGTGGCTCAGGTTTTGCCCAAGCAGTGGCCAAGAGATGCCACGCCCCCTGCCTCTGTGAACCGGGGAGGCACCAAAACCACAGCAAAACAGTGCCCCCCAAGCCCCAACTCAGCCAACCAACCCAGAAGGACACCACGGTCAATGGTGTCGAAGGCCACTGAGAGGTCCAGCAGGACCAACAGGGACGCACTCCCCGTCCATTCCCCGGTGCAGGTCATCCACCAAGGCAACCAAGGCAGTTTCAGTCCCAACCCCCGGCCTGAAGCCAGACTGGAATTGATCCAGATAATCTGGTTCCTCCAGGACTCTCTGAAGATGGGATGCCACCACCCACTCGATCACCTTGCCCAGGAATGGTATATTTGAGACTGGCCAAAAGTTGTTCAAATTGGTGGGATCCAGGGAGGGTTTCTTCAGAAGGGGTCGAACTATTGCCTGCTTCAGAATAGGTGACAGCACCCCCTCCTTCAAGGATGAATTCACCACCCTCCCTGTCCACTCGTCCAGCTCTCCCTAGGCAGATATAATTAGCCATGCTGGACAAGGTCAAGGGCAAGAGGTTGGTCTCAAACTCCAGAGAATCCTGTCCACATCCTCAGGTTCTACAAGCTGAAAAGAATCCCAATGATTGGATTGACAGGTGCCCCGGGGACATCACTAGACACTTCCAATGTGGTGTCCAAGTCATGCCAAATCTGATCGACCTTCTCAGCGAAGTGCTTGGCAAACTCTTCACAGCGAGCCTCCGTGTGTTCCTCCACCAGCAGGGGAGGCCGGATGGAGTAGGCCACGGACCACACGGAACAGCTCAGCAGGGCAATTCTCTACAGAAGTAATAGTCACAGAGAAATAAGCCTTCTTAGCTGCCAGCACTGCTGTCGAGTAAGCTCTAAACTGGGCTCTAACCCATATGTGGTCAGATTCGGCACAAGTTTTTAGCCACTGTCGCTCTAGCCATCTGCCCAGCCGCTTCATCGTTTGCAGCTCCTTAGAAAACCAAGGGGCTGTTATTACTCTGCGACTGGGCAGAGGCTGCTGGGGAGCAATCTCATCCAGGGCCCTGCTCATCTCCCTATTCCAGAGTACTGGATGGGTTGCCAGCTCTGGCAACAGGAAAATCCCCCAGAGTCCTCAGGAATCCATCCGGATCCATCAGTCTCCAGGGGTGGCTCATGCAATGCAATTTACTTATTTGTTTAAAAATGCAAATTCTGCATGTAAAACGAGCTGTGGATTGGGTCACTCAGTTCCACAATTTTGGACAAATAATCAAGTCATAAAATGATTTTGTTTGCTTGATTTTGCTCCATGCCTCCAAAACACAAACATATGAAAGTACATTTATTATCTGCCTCATTGCAAACAGCAGAGCAAAAAACCCTCATTTTTTTGCCAACTTATTAGTTTTCATTCACACCATTACGATGCATGGACAGACGTCTTCCCTGATTTTAACGTGGAGCATGTTGCTAGGGATGCTGTGGGAGTCACTGTCATTATTGCTATACTGCTTCTTTCCCCATTATTGTGCTTGTGATATTATGTGCTTCTCCAGCAGCACATTAACTAGCTGCACCAGCATGACCTCTGGTACAGTGGCACTATCTTAGGTGGATCATAGGAAGTTAAATTGCCCTCATTACAATTTTGCAGCACTGCAAAATTCCTCCATTCTTCACAAATATGCTGAAAAGCTTCAACATTTGGTTGAAGATCATAATTCCCTCTCTACAGCCTACTAATATCAGTGCAACACATCTCAACTCTTCAAAGTGACTCATGTAACTATGGACTTTTAACTATGGACCAGTGGTCAGTAGCCGAGAGAGAGAGAGAGAGAGAGAGAGAGAGAGAGAGAGAGAGAGTCTTATGAGGAGCAGCAGAATCGGAAATAAGGTTGGCTGAAGTTGCTGGTATTCAAAAAAAGGCAGTGATGCCAGGATGAAGAGGCAGAAGTCATGGAGACCAGGTCTTGTGGCCTATAGTCACTGAAAGGGGTGGGGAGAAGAGGGCTTCAAAGAGCCTTCTTAGAAGCTGATCATGAACAAAGGGTCAACAGCTCACTACATGGATACATCTTTGAGTGGCAATTCAGCAGGAGATAGTGTCCCAAGCACTATGGACCTGAAGGAAGATTTCAGGAAGGATCCTGATCCTTGTTTGTTCCTTGTCCAATTATTGAACAAATAATTGGACTAAACAATCTTGAGTGATTATTATAATAAAGTACCCCTAGAAGTAATGAAACATCTAAGCCAGTGTTATTCAAACTGTGGGTCAGGACCCACTTGGTGGGTTGCGACCTGATGTCAGGTGGATTGCAGAAAGCTGGGTGCAGCCATCCTGGAAACTGCAGACCTTACTCTTGTTATATTCATTTTGTGAGTGTTAACGGTTTGAATTTTCTAGTGAGGGTTTTTCTTTTAAAAATTGTTTTTAGTTCAGTGCTTTTACATAATATTTTGCCTTAATCTTGCTTTCTGTCAGGGATGTTTCATAGCTGCTGCAATAACTGCAGTCCAAGAATGCCAATTTGCATTTCAGGAGTGTCATTTTATTATGTTACAATGACAGCATTTCCTGCTTGATGATGTCACTTCCTGCCACATCATCACTTTCAGGTTAATGACATCACTTCCAGTGGGTCCTGACAGGCATGCTATTCTAAAAAGTGGGTCCTGGTCTAAAAAGTTTGAATACCACTGATCTAAGCAAACAGAGCAACTCATTTGATGGTTCAATTGAATGTTGGATTATTATGCAATTACTCTCATGCCTAAACCTTATCAGAGAAAAAACATTTAAGCATACTGTAGCAGAGGGTGGCTAGTAAGAGGGGGTGTTTGTGGGAGTTCCTCCCTCTTATCACAATTTAAAAAGGCATTTCCTTACACACAATTAAAAATGGGTGCAATTTTAAAATCACCATGTGGTGTTGTGAAAGAACCATGAACCAAGAACAGAAAGGAGAGGTGGTGGGTTCTGCCTGACTTGACAGTTAACTTATCACCCTCTGCTCACCATTTTGTGTCTCACACAAATTAATCAGAAATCTTTACCAACAGCCTACTGTGACAGTCTGGTACTATTACAGATGAATGAATAATGGGCTTGCGTGTGGCAATTCCCTTGAAGGAAAGATGCCATATTGTTAGAACCTCCACAGTCTGCTGCCAGCACCTGAGTGGGTTTCTTTCCTTCCCTCACATACCCTCAAATATACAGGGCTAATTAATTGCTACTTCTGCAGCCATGCCAAACCGATAAGGCAACACTTGCATTTTAATGGGAAGAGTAACAATATAACTACACTAATCCAGTTATTTAAATCAAAGAGAAATGCTTCTCTGTAAAACTGCCAACTCCTGAATTTTCCAATCAATTCTATCCCTCTTCACTTCTCTTCATTTCCAATCCTTACCAAACACTATTCCAAGAGTTCTAATTTCTAACCAGCCAACAGGAACAGACAGAAAGAACCCTTCCCTCTCTGCACACCTAAATTCCCTTTTCAGTGTGTGTACTCTCCATCACCACCACCACCACTAGTCTAGTACAGCCACACTGACTTCAGTTCAAAGTGATATCAACAGCACATACAATACTATTCTAATTACAACTGGCTTTAAGTTATATGGTGCCATTAGATAATACAGATACCTGTTCTACAAATGGCTGCTGTTGGTCACATGATCTTACTGCTCCAGTCTTACAACACTAAAGACCCTACGTTCATGCTTTAAAATTGGATCCATATGTTCCACCTTCAGGCACTATCTCTTGTGGTGCCTTTTAAATCTCCTAACCCCACATTTTCTTCAATCTGTTTTTGTGAAACAGGATACAAATTTTCAGGACACAATTTTAGATGCAAGTTAGAGTGCAATCCTATACTAAGCCAGCTTAGTAAGGCCAACATAGCAGGGCTGTATCCTAAAGCCCATTAGAAGGTGGCGGCAGCAGCAGCAGCAACGTCCAGGACAAGGGGAGGTTTTCCCCTTGCACCTGCATAAGCTCCAGACACCACTATGGGCCTGCTCAGATCTGCGCCTGCTGTTTTGCAGGTGCAGAGGAACGTGCACAGAAGCAGCCCGAATCAGGGCCGCCCGGGATGGGTGTTAGGATACAGCACTCTGGCCGTCCTGCATCACAACCGCCATCTCCGCCCACTGTGCCACCCAGTTACGCCCCCAGAACGCCTCTGGAACACCCTCGTGGAGGCCCTGCGTCAACCAAGCGACACCAATGCTTGACTGGCGCATGGCCGGTGCTGCCGACAGTCGCAGCAGCGCCTGAGCACCGGCACTGCTGGTTGCGCCGGTTCAGCACTGATGCAGACGCGCTTGACGGCACGTTTGTGCCAGCATTCGGCCAGCGCAAGAGGGATATAGGATTGTGGTGCCCAAAACCACCAAGTAAAGACTTCATTGTCCAAGAGACATCATCGCAATTTCTTACAGCGCAAATTTCTGATTACACAAGCAAACATTCTCTAGGACTGTCTAACGCAGCAGTATCAAACATAAAATCTGACTACACATTGACAATATATCTCCAGACTTTGATACTATGTTGACAGTGTATTCTTAATCCCATTGAATAGAATTAAGTTCCATTAACATCAGTACGGCTTCCTGCCAAGTAATATATCTGGAATAATTAGGAAAAACACAAAAGTACATGTTACATAGTCCCATATCCCCAAACACGGATCAATTAATGCTACACATGAATATACGTACTACTTTTTGGTCACTGATGGATTTTTTATTATTATTGAGCACTGAAGAAGGGCCCAATCCTATCCAACTTTCCAGGACTGATGTAGCTGTGCCAATGAAGCATGCACTGCATCATGCTAGAGAGGCACTCACAGAAGCCTCCTCAAGGCAAGGAAATGTTGTTTCCCTTCCCTCAGGGCTGCACTGCAGCTGCATCAGTGCTGGAAAGTTGATTAGAAACGGACCTGGAAACAGCTCTCCACAACTTCTTAGCCTACAGAGGTTCATTCTGTATGTCAAACACTACAGAGCTAGAATGATTCCTAACCACAGAATGCAACTAAGCTTATCTATTAAAATCTATGTACCAATTTTGCAACTCACAATAGTGAACTACAGGTAGATTACCCTTTATCTGGGCATCTGAAATCCAAACTATTGGATTGAATCCAAAATCTGGACATTGTTATCCAAGACTTATTTTTAAAACGTTCAACACTATAAAGTCTTGGGCTGATTCCTAAATACAGTGCAGGCACAGGCTGCAAGCTCTGTGGTTTACCTGTACAGTCATTGTTGAAAAATGTCAGAGGCCAGCATACACCCAAATGGGTGACAGCAAAAAGAGCAAGAGGGAGCATTTCTCAATATAGTTTTGCAATTATTCTGAAATCCAGACAAATCCAACATTTTACTCATAAATACTCTTAATTGTGTACACTTATGGATGTTATTTTAGAAAAGACCCTCATGCTGGGAAAGATGGAAGGCAAAAGGAGAAGGGGGTGGCAGAGGATGAGATGGTTAGATAGTGTCACCGAAGCGATGAACATGAAATTGGGCGAACTCCGAAGCTAGTGGAGGACAGGGAGGCCTGGCATGCTGTGGTCCTTGGGGTCGCGAAGAGTCGGACACGACTTAGCGACTGAACAACAACAAATGGATGTTATAATGTATAGATTTTAATCTATCCTAAGGGTGAAGGCTCTTTTAATTTTTTATGATACAATAATGTAAAACCCAATATAAATTCCCTGTTATACTTATTTATCTCATAGCTGTATGTATTTTACAGCACAATCTAATGCGCATCTATGCAGAAGTAAGCCCAATTACATTCAGTGGGCCTTACTAAGTACAGTAGGTAAGTATAGGATTGCAACCCTGGACTGCCTAGGTATTCTGCACAGCCTATTTTTTCTAAATGTTCGCAATGTTTATTTTAAAAAAATTAAGGCATATACCAACAGTCAGGTCCCACATACAACTAGTTAGACTCTTTCCTGACAGGTCACATTCCAGTCATAACACTGTCCAGAATCCAAAGAAGGCAAAAGCATACACAGGAGAATGCTGCATATAGAGCTAGATCTTTGCATGCCATTTTTGCTGTAGCAGTTCTCACAACAACAGCAAGCATCCTAGTTAGCCTCTTGCAAATAGTCTCTCTCTCATATACAGTGGCATCACTAGGGTTTGCGCCAGTGCGGGAGGTCAGCACATCACCCCATGATGGACTTCCATACCAGATGGTACAAATTACAATATCATATGTACAACCTACATGCAGTGGCATCTCTAAATAAAGGTCAGCCAATGAATTAGTAACCAACAAAAAAACAGTGGCCAACTTGATGACACTCACACAACTAAGTAAGTGTTCCAGTATTAACTCTGATACATGGAAATGAGAGCTACTAAGACCTTATTGGTTCCCTGCTGTGCCACAACACCACCTCACTGGCTCTCAGAACAATCAGTTTCATTGGTCAGTTTTGAGTTAAGAAAATCGACTTTTCATTACAGAAGACATGTTTTCTTTTTCTAGTTTTTTGGTTATAACTTTTGATAGAATACAGATATTTCATCATGGTTTATTTTCATTGCATTCTGCATCTATTGATATACAACATGATAGTATTATTAAACATACCAAAATTTTGTTATTTTCGGTAGTAGTGGTGTCAAGCCCCCATGAGCATCAAAGCCCCCTTGTGATGCCACTCTCCAGTTTTACACACACACACACACACACACACACACACACACACACACA
The DNA here is from genome assembly GCA_029204185.1 of Lerista edwardsae. Taxonomy (NCBI): domain Eukaryota; kingdom Metazoa; phylum Chordata; class Lepidosauria; order Squamata; family Scincidae; genus Lerista; species Lerista edwardsae. The sequence goes on along the minus strand of JAJKFI010000049.1, from coordinate 5,084,826 downwards.
CACACA
>JAJKFI010000049.1:4973226-5076372 GCA_029204185.1 Lerista edwardsae | reverse complement strand
TGGGGTCGCGAAGAGTCGGACACGACTTAGCGACTGAACAACAAATTGTGCCAATAGCAAGACGTTTGCAAATGTGAGGCGCCGCGTCAAAGCCCTCACACCGCCATTCAGTAGGAGCTCTGTTGGGACTTGCCCAGCAGCCTTCACTGAAATCTGTAGGCCTCCAGTACTCCGGGAATTAAGGTTGGGGTCAGCAAACTGGTCACTGGTGTCAGATGTTATCGGCTCATTCATTTCCTGCAGAGAACATCCAGCCTTTTAAGTCCCGCGGAAGGTATGGAGCCCTTGCCAGCAGGGAAATCTCTCAACCTTCCCGAATTAAAATAAGTGGGGAGGGAAAAGATCAAGAACGCTTCACAAAAGAAGCGCAACAACTCTGCGGAACCGCTAGAAGGAAATCTAGGAAATGAGTCAAGATTGCGCGCAAACCCGATCCGCCTAGAGCCAGCGAACTGATTTCGAGGGACTTCGGACGCCTCGACCTACGAAGGATCGGGCTAGAAAATCCCCTTGAAACAAGTGGCCGAGCCGTCCAGTTGGTCACTTCCGGTTGCTTGGAGCCTTTTTTCCACCCCTTTCCCAAATCAGGCTTCCCTGGTAGAGCGCGTGTTCCAAACAGATGGAACTTCCCGGCTGGTGGTTTGAAAGGCGTTTCTCGGGATAGCAGACTCAAGGCAGAAAAAGGGGGGGAGAGAGAACCGCTCTGAGTGGCACGTCATAAAGTCGGCATGAGACTTCCCGAAGAGCTCGGTCTCTCCGACGACCACCTCTGTGGTCCTAAAAGGTGAAACGAGCTGATCTTGGTGCCCGGTCTTCGGGAGCAAATCAAATGTTCAGCGTGCTTGATATTAAAAAACAAATCCCTGAGCTGTAGCTCGTGTGGAGGGGAGGGTTGCTTTCTGTGACATCCCATCCAACCAGCCAGCAAAACCCTCTTTCCGAGGGTCTTCCTCCACGCGTCTCCTGGCTCTAACCCCAACCAGCCCTAAAAGCGTCTTTTTTTTTTAAAGGAAAAAAAAGTCAGAAGGAGAGCTTTGCACAAGCTCAGAGGCACTCTTGACGCACGTCGGGCATTCAAGAATGGTTCGGAGCTTACATTTAGGATTGATCTGGACCCCGACTTTCTTCCTGTTACACGTTTTGTGCCGAGGGTGCATACCCCAACGAGCAAGTCAACGCCGCCGGGTGCAGAGCTACGCCTTCCTCACAACGATCTCCTGCGCGCTTGTCCCGTCCGCGCTGCGCAATTGGCAGGCGTGGCAGTGCAAAGCGAGCGTGTGTGGTCTGCCAGAACGAATGTCCTGCCACAGTGTTGGCTTGCCCGGTGCGTTGCGGGTTAAGAAGAAAAAACTGCGAGTGCGCTTTTCCACTGGCAGTTGACGAGACAGGGAGTTGATGAACACTGCAGGGAGAGCCGATTTGGGGCGGTCTGTTGCGCTCGTATCTTGCGAAAGTTTCGGCACTACTCGAGGGGAGTCCGGCACTTACCTGCCCCGCCCCGTTCACCTCGGGGGACAGAAACATGTGTCTTTGCGTTCCGCACACACCCCGCTCTGAAGGGGGCGGGCACCGCCTCGCAAATGGTCTCCGCCAAAGCAACTCAGGTCCGCAACTGCTCAGGCGTAACCTGTAACCTTACTCCACCCCGCTTGACCTCTCCCGAAAGGTCACTTGCTTCACCTGTAACACGGCTAAAAGCTGCTGCCTCGACGTAGTATTTTAGAAAAGGACCAGACCCTTTGCTTAAAGAAAAGAAATAAAATAGGAGCCACGAACTAAGCTGGAGGCGCGAAAGAACACGTGGTCTTTAGCAGCTCCCGTTTCCTGGAGTCGAATCTGCTCTCGCATCGCCCTGCGTTTCTCCGTAAAACCGCGAGCAAACGCCTCTACATACATTGTGTGTGGACCAAGTAGTGCATTAACTCGCCTTACTTTAAAAAATTTTCAACGAAAAACGTCGATCGTCTCACCTACCTGGGAAGCAACCCACCCTTCAAATTTAATCTAATGAACCGGGTTAACCTCAAACGTTTTATATGGATAAAAACCGAAAAATTCGGTTCTCAGCGCTGTAAAGGAGTTTACACACGTAACTCCCCGAAGTGTCAAATTTCAAATGCCTGCAGAGGTGCGTCAGAGTTCCGCAGCACAATCCTATACATGCTTAGTCATAAGTAAGCTTCATTGAGTACAAAGGGGCCTACTCCCAGGTAAACATGTAGCTCTAAACTTCTAGGAACCAGTTTGGTCCCGCCAGAACTAGATATTTAGAGCGACATCATTTAGGAAGCGGCGCCAAGTGGTACTCCCCCCCCCCCAAAATAAATAAAAATAAAATAAAATCATGGTGTATGTGTGTGCTCGCAATGCGTAGCGATACTACACCCCGGCTTCATCGCTACGGACATTACTTCCGAGCAGTCAGAATTAGTTTGCAGCAACCTTTCTCTCCTCCCACCTCCAATACAGCAACATTTAGAGGCCAAGGAAAGATTTAATAATGTGCAGGGGGGAGGGGAGGAAGACTTGGCAGGATCTATGCAAAAGCAGAAATTATTTGTGCCGTAGAGTAGCGTGGAAGGCTGGAATGTTATCGTGTCATGTCCGGTGTTCAAACACGGGAACCGCTCGTGTATTCACACGTGCACATCCTCATTTGACGGTTGGAACGGCCCATCATAGCACCGGAACGTTTTCCCGAGGCGCCCGTCCACTCACCGAGCAGCCAGGCATCCTGTATATACCCATACACTGGAGCCCAGCTCAAAGCTAGTCTGGTGTCAATGGAGAGATCGAGGGCACTAGGACGCTCCGGCAACTCGGACAGCCCTCCAGGACGCCGCCTTCCATACATCGGCAGCTTGTCACTGGCGGATTTGCAGCTGATAAGGCTGCTTCTGTCGCGGGGCACAAACCAAATTAAGGAGGATCCCAAGTAGCGACAGGGGAAGGCGGGGCCAATTCCAAATCGATTTTCTGAGTCGCGCAAACTTCCAAGTAAACGCGATTAGGAAGGGCTTGCAAGGCACTTCGATGCCAGCATGGAATGCCGGATATTCTTGGCGTTTTACTGGCCAATAACTCTCGAAAACAGACGAGCCAGCGTGAGCTGAACCTTGTAAACCACTCGAGGGAAGAACGCCACCGACTCACTGCCGCGAAAGGGGAAGCGAGACGTTTGGGGCAGCTTTGGGTAGTTTTCCCGCCAGCATGCATTTTTCAGAGCAGGGCTGGGGGGAGGACGGCGGGGAGGGGAGGGGAGGGGAGGGGAGGGGCAGAGAGAGAGGGGGGGTTCTTCTCCCCAGATCTCCTGCTTTTAGAAACAGTCGAAATTCGCGCCTGTTGTTTCTTAGGCTGTGGGGCAAAGATACACGTCGGTGGGCAACTTCGCTCTGTCGCGGAACTAGCCCAGTTCCCTTCCTTGTAAGATCAAGGTAGTGCACAGGTAAAAGAGTCCCTTTCTAATCGGAGGCGTAATAGCCGAGACGGTTGCTCCGAAGGGATACGACTAGTGCCCGTCTTGTACGACGATTCAGACTGAGAAGTCCAGCATTTCTGCGCAGCACTGAAGTCCAATCTTATGCATTGGATTTAGCGCTCAGGCAAGTAAGCGTGCGGACAAGATCGCAGCCTTAATGGCGCCTCGAAGCTAATGGGCTCCACCACTCACGTGAAACCGGCTAGTTTGCCGGGAAAGAGGGTTTCGGTTCGACGCCAGAAAGCACCTTGCCGTTTGCAATACGCATGCGTCAATCTCAGCGCCGCCCCTCCCCCGGCATCTGGAAGGGAGCCAAAGGGATTAACTTCAGCAGCGGGTAGCCAAGAAGCCGCTCTGGACCGCAGCCGCTCCGAAGCCATCAAGGACCGGTAAAGGCTCCACAGAAGGGCTTGATCAAGCTAAAGGCAGACCTCAGTGGAGGAAACAGAAAAGGCCTGGCGGAAGGGACGGCCTCTTGCCGCACAGTCTTCTGCCCACAGGCCAGTGTGCCTAGGACTGCAGTCATAGTATGGCTTGTTCACACCCATCCAAAGGGATGTGCAGCAGGTTACTCCAGTGAAATCCTTCTACATAGGATTATGCCATTTTCTAGAGTGCTAGTGATTACAGCATTTACAATAGTTTGTATCATTTTATTTATGCCTCACTTTCCCCTCCAAAATAAAGAGCTCCAAGTGGCATAGAGTGCGGAAAAGGTATAAAACAGGAATAAAATATAAGGCACAAGAAGAAGAGTGCCGCTGGATCAGGCCAAAGGCCCATCAGGTCCAGCTTCCTGTATCTCACAGCAGCCCACCAGATGCCTCAGGGAGCACAACAAGATTTTCAAAAACTTGCATCTCATTGCCACTCCTCGACATCCAGCACCTCAAAAGTAATAAAAAGTACAATTAAAAATACTTCATTTTTCTCTTTTTTCCTGTTTCCTTTACAGGGAGTTAACAGTGTCCTCTTCAGTTATAAGCCTCTCAAGTCTTCCTCCTTCTTGGCATTTTAAAACAAACGTGCAGCAGTAGCTCAATCTTATCCATGTTTATTCAGAAGCATCAATTGGGACCTCTCAGTAAAGATGCAAAGGATTTCTCTCCACTACAGTATTATAATATTATACTCATGCACACTTTAATGTGTCTGTATAATATTGTATCTATTAAAGTATATACTTAATATTGCTGCAATATTACACACACTTAATATGGCAAACAGTCCATTGGAACAAGTGGGACTTGCTTATGAGTCACCCACAGACAAGTCATGCTGTGGCATTGATGTTCCAGGGATTGGTTTGGCTCCCGTTCCTCCCTTTCATCTCAACTCCTAATTCCCTTTGTGAATTTATTTCAGTCTCGGACTTGTGCTTCCTTCTACAGTATTTATGGGAGTCATTTTAAAGCTTAATTTTGTGGTATCCAAAGTTAATAGCTCCAACGTGTAAACTTACAAGTTACCATAAGGGCACAGTTGAGCCTTGTGTACATTTTTCTGCTCTCGGAAAAAGTTATATTCCTGAGATTTATAAACTTACTACATAAAAAGTAAGTTAAGGAAAGGAAGAGGGCTTTTGCTATCAATGTCAGTCAAACAAGAGACATAAGGAAAGACAACCACAACTGAGGAGGGGATAAGTACTAACCTGGATTTGAAGAGACTTTCCAGAATGATCTCATAGTCTTCTGCAGCACCTAGAAATCAGAAAGCTGCAGTTAATTCTACCAGAGCACTGTATTTAATTACCTCTTCTCTAGTTTAATGGCTCATTAGAAGGCCATAAAATGCCAGTTCTTGACTCTATGAAGTGACCTGTAAAATTTTTAACAGGTTGTGACATACCTAGCTCATCGCAACCACTGTTAGATAACCAGGTGGTGTTCTAATCAATCTAAAGCACTGAAAGAAGGCATTCACATGTTACAAAAGGTATTTATCCCTTTAATTGGTCCCTTCAACAAGCAAGTATGACCAAATGATGACTGGATTAACACAAAAGCACTATTCATATATCAGTGATTATATAACTAGCTCAAAGTCTTCTGAATGTAGGATATTTCATGTTCAGACAGTCTACAATCCCACATAAAATTTGGTTGTTAGCTGCAATCATGAACACGTTGCAGTTAGATGCAAGCAAGCTGTAATAGCAACATGTTTTTCACCCCTGAAATTTTATGGGCTTTTATTTTGCATTAAAAAATTTTTGCATTAAAAAAATCATCTGTATGCAAAGCATATTCCTGTAAACCTAAATAAATAATGTCATTCGGATGAAGCTAATGAGCAAAGTTACACAGCTTGATTCAAACTGAAAAGGAATTTGCTTACTTGGTGGTTTGATGCTTGTATGTCTTCCACCAATATTCATGTTGAGAAAAGTCAATGCTTTCAGTCAATGCCCATCACCTAGGCTGTGTAGGTAGATTAAGTAACATTCTAAGCAACCATCTCCTGGGCCTTCCAGATGGTGCTTACATAATGACTGCTGCTATAAAACTTGCCCTTTCTGGAATCAGTTTGCAATTCTCTTCCTATTTAAATATTAATTTTCTCTACTCCCAAGTGCAAAGTCTCACTCCACATTTGAGAAACCAAGGAAGCAAAACAATGAGAAACAGTAAGAATTCCTGTACCTATGGAGACTGAACATGTTGTAAATTCCTCTGGAGAGTTCTATTTCTATATAATAAATGTGTTTTATTATATGATTATAATCCAAGAAGCAAGTCAAGATGCAATTTAGGTGCAAGATAAATAATCCTAACATACAAGTAGTTTTGTTCAGACAACTTCAACATGTTGAAACTATACTGTACAAGTGGCTGTTCTGTTGGTCGCTGTCACTGTATTTGGGCCATATAGTAGTTAATAGCATTCCCCCCCCCCCCGCCGCTCCTTCAGTAAATGAAAATTCAATTGTAGAATTTATTTCTGTATCTTGAAATAAGTTTTTCTTGTAATTTTTATTACATTATTACAATCAAAAGGAACAATTCATCTTCAATATACATTTACAAAGAAAATGTTCTGTTTCAACTCTGAATAATTCAAAACAAGTTCCTATTTCTCATGAAACAGTTCTTGGCCCAGGAAGTGCCACATCTTTCTAAACGAAAGACCCAAAATACTAATACTGTAGTTGGATTTGCCACTTAATAAAATACGTACACACATTTGGAGGGTGTCAGGTTTCTTAACAGGGGAAAAGTTTAACCCAAGTTGTATTACCACAGGGAAAATTCAACACAGGGTTTGACTAATTTTTTTATCCCAGTTTTCCAATCAGGTCAATCTCAGGGCCAAATCTTATCCAAATTTCCAGAGGACACAACTGTATTCTGCTGTTTGGGGGAGTCCTCCTCAAAGTAAAGGAATATTTGTTCCCTTGCCTTGAGACTGCATTGCAGCTGCACTAGCAAGTTTAACAGGATTGAGTCCTGTGTCTTCCTTGTTGTGCCAGCACTGCCCTCTGCATGCAGAGTGCCCCTAAATGATGATAGGTAGCACTGCACTAGTACAAGTTTCATGGAGGAAGAGCTTGCAAGGATTGACTCCTTGGTCATCTGTGAATAAGAATCACAGCACAATGTGATGAGCACATGTTATATTTATTTATTTAATTTATATCCCGCCTTTCTGCCCCATGGGCACCCAAGGCGGCTACAACAATAAAATACAATAAAATCACAATACAATTAAAAACCATAAGAACATTAAAAACAACATTAAAATAATTAAAATTTAAAAACAACAAGCCCCAAGGATCCTAACATCTAAAGAGTCTAAAAAACCAGCCAGCCAGCCTGTGAACAATTATAAGCTTGTCGAAATAAAAAGGTCTTCAGCCCCCGCCGAAATATTACCAAATTTAATATACCATTAAATATTTAATTATTTTATTTAAATTATTTAAATAAATATGTAATTGTTTTTGTGATCCATTAGCATATTTTTATTGTTTTGTTTTTAATGTGTTTATCATTGTTTTAATTATGTAAGCAGTCTTTATTTCCCTCACCAGGAAAAGGCAGGATATACTGTCTATTCTTTAAATAAATAAACTGTAACCTGATAGTTACCTCTCCTCCAATCATTTCTGTGAAAATTTCATTTTTCCTAGATTATCACTTCTATGGTGAAAGAAATTTTGACTGATTGGGAGACACAGAATTAGGTGGTATAGTCACAATTGTCTAGAAATGATTTGAATATAACTATTAATAGTAAAAATGTAGGCAAAGACATTAGGACCTCAGCAAGTATGGCAAATACGAAGACAGTCAAATTGGACACTTTATAAAATTTGTTTTTGGCTTACAGATAAATTTATTCAATATACATGGTTGAAGACTGCACTCAAACATAACCTCCAATTGTGCCATTAAATTTAAACATAGCAGAATTGGAAGCTGTGTTTGTCCAGCACTAATGCTGCCAAAAAAAAAAAAAAAAACCAATTATAATTTTGGAAGAAGTCTGGAATAGTTGCTGGCAATAATGCAATGTACGTAAGTATATAACAGTACTTAAGTAATATTGAAAATTAAGATCTCATAAAATTCTGTCAGATCTGGTCTATCTACCAATTCCAAACAGTAGTTGTAAAAGTAGAAATCCATAGTTTAAAACGAGAGAGTAATCACATAACAGGACTTCATTCAGTTTGAGAAATCGCTGCACTATTAGATACAAACATTAGTCAGTTTATGCATGGAAAGTCTATTTCTTCAAGCTTCTCAGTAAAGTTTCTCACCAAAGGGGAAATAATTCAACATTTCACTTGCATTGAAAAATTTAAAAGGGGAATATTAAGAAGTTAGTAGAACTGTGAATTACAGTGCACTGTAGTTCACAAATGTCACGTAACCCACCCATGAATTAAAACTTGTTTTAGCCAATGATCAAGCTGATATTTGTCCTTAGGTTTTTTTTGTTTTTTTTTGTATTTTACTCACTCTGGTTTTTTTTGTAGAAATGTGGTTTTCTATTTAAAAATGAACTTCAAACACTAAACAGTTCTAGATTTTAAAAGGTATGAACACTTTCAAGGAAATATATTTAAGATTTTTTACAACAACCTCAGAGCTTTTAAAATTGCTAGTTACAGAAATTCAAAATATATATGGAAGTATGTGTCATCTTGTACTCATAACAAAAGGAAAAATTTCCTGTAACAATGTGTGCAAAAAACTGACTTTACCATTTAAACCTTGAAACTGATTTGCTACTTGTTTTCAGAAATAGGGGAGATAGAGATTACTACAGTTGTTCTTTGATGAGTACTACAGCTTTAAGGCTCTGGTTTAGTAATTTAACGAAAGTAATGTATAACCAAAACAATTATAATTTTGGAAGAAGTCTGGAATAGTCATGATTGAAAATATCATTTTGATATCATACTTCAAAATCACTAACTTGTTATTTTAGATTTAATTTAAATACACTTCTTGGAAATTAGTGAAAAAGTTGCATGATAATGGGATACTACTCTCTTTTAGGGTACAATTCAACAATTCAGTTAAGCATATGAGATAAATGCTTAATGTACTCTCATTTAAAGGATGTAAAACATGTTTCCTTTTGACAGGATTGTGCCCTTAATCTTTTCTTATGAAGACCTGAATACTTACCATTTATGTCTTTGAAATTTTCCCACTGAATTTAATTAGGATACAATTTCACTCTATATCCTTCTGGGTTTGACTTAATTTGGATTTTGATATTTCCATCACCTCTATTTCTTGTTCTGATATTCAAGTCTTTCAGATGGATTAAGCCAAAGGAAACTGCACAATTAATTTGATAGCTAAGAACACCAATCCACTATAAAGCTCATTATCTCTATGTCTATAAGGGTAAGGATGATCAGTTTTTATGGATGGCAATAGATTGAACTTGTTTCTGAAGAATTTCTGTACAAGTATCAGAAGAATATATATCACAATCAAAACCGAACGGACACTTTTGATTTCTAAACTAAGTATTTCCATTCATCTTTATAACTTTCAATTCCCCACAGAATGGGCTTAATTTACACTTGTTTGATCAGAGTCTAAAACTGAATTCAGATGTATGATTATCACAGCCACAACTACATATTTTCACTCTTAAGTAGAACATGATCAAATATTTTTCCAACATCTATCCATCATATTACTGTAATTTTTTCTGTATTTCATGAAAAAGCCAAACATTTTAAAATTCTTTTGTTTTAAGTTTTAATAGATTTAAGTACATCATTATTCAGAGGATTAAGTATCTTATTTTTCTAGATAGACTGTAAATAGTTTTGTTTTAGAGCAGTTTTCTTTTTAGGACTGAGAAAAATTATCCATGTATAACAAATGTAGCTTATAACGCAATTATGGCTAGCATTTTAGTATTAAATGTTCATATTTAATTTGCTATGCATCACCACTTTACACAGTTTCACTTTTTGAAATTATCAGACAATTAAGAAATTTTCTAAAAAGTCAACTAATTATCTGCTTCCAATTCCAAGCAAGTGCAACCCTCATGCAGTTTTATTTTACTGTACACTGACTTTTTCCTCTGTTGGGACTGAAAATAGAGGACAGAAAACAATGCCACAATGTGAAACAATAAAGCTTACCCACCTAACTTGGTTTGCTATGTTGTATTTAATACTGTGTATGAAAACTACCAAATTTAAAGCTGCTCAACTGTAGTATTTAGCTTTTAAAATGTTTAATCAAACTGCTTAATATCATAATTAGCAATACATTGAAATAGGTCTATTAGTAGTTATTTTGAAGTCAACCTAGAGTTCTTCTTCAGCAATTGCACATTTTGGGATCTCTTTATTCAAACTGTCTTTGGTATGTATGCAATTTACCATATTTTTCCCCCACACATTATTCCTTTTTAAAAAAAAAAATTAAATTGAAACTCAAAATAAACTTTTGTAGAAGATTTAAGATATCCTGGTACTTCACTATTATTAATGATTTGCTGAAGGAAAACAGATACCCACCACACACAAGCTAATCTACACATACATTTTCTGGTCAGAGAGGTAACTTTTACAAGGTTAGGTCATATTGTGTAAATACAGGATTCAATTGTCCCCATTTAGCAGATGCTTGTAAACACTTTCAGTTAAAGTTACTCATCAAAAGAAATTAAAGAGGGGAATGGATTATTACTTTAATTCATACAATTTAGTAACTTAAAGATGGTGCAGATATTGCAAGTAGGACTTGCCATGCTTTAGAAAAAAATACTAAGAATGCAAAACACACTGTGTCCTGCATGTCTTTCTAAATGTTCTACAGGAAAGACATTTACACTTTACATATTGGCTTTATTAGTTCAATTAAAAGCAACCATCCAGATTGTAACCCAATGTGCACTGCAACCCCAGCGAGTTCCAGAGGCAAATCTGTGAACACATCTGAACGGTGAGCAATATTTGAGACAAAATTTTATATAGTTTACAAAGAAACCCAGGATGCAGTAGGTAACATTTTATAATATCCTGTAACTGTTGCAACATTTCTTGATTTTAAAAAAAGCAAATTCAATTTGTATTAGACTGTTCAACAAGACTGTGGCCCTTAAAGGTTAACAGAAGCTTAAGCTTTTGTTTTAAATTTCTGAAGCATTCAGTTGGTACCATTTAGCAAACAAAGTTTAAAACAATGAAATGAAATTCCTTTCAAATTCTGCTCAGAGTGTTTGTGTGTGATCTACGTACTGAATTCCAGACACCAAGTTTAAGACTTTAGCACACATAAATTTGTTCTATGTAATTAGGATTTTGACATATTTGTGTGCGCACAAGCACGCACGCGCGCACACACACATATGCAAACATGTCACAATATAAATAATCAGCTATATGGCATGCTATAAACATCTAGAAAGCAAAACATATTCGGAGATAGCAAGCATACAACTAAAGTAGAAATACTGAGGTACAGACTAAATGTGCATAGTTGTGATAAAACAATGTATTGGCCTTAGCTGCAAACATCCATTTCTTGGGAAAATGAAAGACAACCTGTATTTTTCAGTTGTGGCATTATAGGCTGCTTTTTTTTCTTTTTTCTTTTTATTTGTATAGTTGAGCTTTTGTTCGAGCACGAGGCAAAATAAAAAACAATTCCTTGAAAATGAGCTGTGTGACCTTTGTCTTGGTTTGTCACCTTTGGCCTTCAATTTGAAGATCCTGAATATCAATTTGTTCTATTTTTAGAAACAAGAAATAACTCTTGTGTTAAGTATTTAATACAGTATTATATAATGGGGAAGAAGGTTGAAACAAATTAAAGTGAAACATACGGTTACTTTGTTTCCTAAACTGTTTTATTATTATACATATAATTGTGGGGCTGAAATTTTTACAGACCTCACTCAAATTATTATTTTTTTATAACTCACAAGCCATGTCAAGCTTTCATGAAATCATTCATAATCTAAACATAAAATCATATAAGAACATACTTAAAGCGAGGTACGTTTAGGTTCTATGTACCAGTCATAGTAGGTTACTACTACAATGGATTAAAACAATTTTGTGGCCATTCTTGTCATGAGCTAATATTGCAATATGGACAGCCATATAATTCAGAGCAAGGCCTGTCGCGGAAGATAAGTAGGTCCTTATGCAACTTGTGAATTATATAAAGAGAATGAAAATAAAATGAAGAGTATAGCAACTTACTCTAATGATTCTAGCATTTCATAACTCAAGGATGTTTTCAACTGGATTTAATAGAGATCAAGATGGCTGTCTTGCTTCAGCACTTTGGTCAGCGACATCATACAGCGTCATGCCATAGCAAGATCTATTGCATAAATGTATATGCCCTAGTATTTCTGCAAACTCTAGCCAGCTTTTTAAAGCTAGTTAGTGAAAGAAAACAGAACTCCAGAAACATATTGAAAAAATAACTCTGTTTCTGCTTAACGAATTAAAGCAGCTATGACATTATGCAAGCTTTGGAGTCATTATTAAAAATGGCTCCTTAAGAAACTGCCTTCTAGTAGTAAATCCTGAAAAAATCAACAGTCTCATGTATGTACCCAAGCTCAGACAAAAATTATTCCTTGAATTCATGTTCTCCAAAGAGGATGCAGAATAGCCAGAATAGCCTTCAAAATGATTTTTTTAAAAAAATGTAACAGTGAACACTGAGCAATTCCTTCTGTTTAAGACATGTGCTGTGTGATGATACCGCTTTAAGGAGTAGCACTGCATTCTGTCAACAGCAGTCAGTGGCAATGAAGGTTTAGTCTCAGACCAACAGAATTTCCCTCTCTTTTCTATTTTAATACATAACTTTTTTTATGTCAGTGCTTTAAGAACGATATTGAGTTTCTCTTTTTAGCATGCACATGCTAAGTACGGTAGATACTCTTTTCTTCAAATCTCACTTGAACCGGCAAGTATGGCTGCAGTGTAATACCAAACAGCAAGATGATCAAACACAGCTTCTCCGTCTTAGTTTTTTTCATTCAAGAGTCATGGCTGCCAACATATATGAGACGAAGTGTTTTTATTGTGAAATCTAGGATCAATATGGTGATCACTTCATGCAGAGGACAACAGTCCATTGTGTGTATCTAATACTGAAGGTAATTCAGTGTTACTACAAATAGATGTTTTTCCTTGCAAGAAGATAGTCATAGTTAAGGTATTTCATTAAATAAAAATTAGCCCGCCCACCTGTTTCTTGTGTGGTGCTACTACACTACACTGTATCAGTAGCTAATTCTCAACAGCCAATCTGCTTGTCTTCTGCAAATGAATGTCTGTTTGATTGACATTTCAGCAATTATAAAGGATTGTTAGCATACTAGCATAGTTTTTTTTTAATGTGCTCAGTACCAATATCAGTTGAGAAAATACTTGTTTTCAAAGGATATATATATTTGATAAAATTAGTTCAAGGCCAATAAAACAGGGATATAAACTGTCTATCTTTCAGCATAAAAGGGGAGTATAGTATGCTTTGAAAATGCTGCTGTGCACCATTTTTAATTGAGCTTATGCATTTGTGCAACATAGATCAATATATGTTAACTGCTTCAGCAGGAGGTATATCGGCCAAGTTAACTCTACAACAAAAGTTCCTGTTTAGTTGAGGATTCATTATGCTTAAGAGAGCTTCAGATGTTAGCTGTGCACAATTTTAATCGTCAGGAAACTTTCAATGAGTCTCTCAGGAGACTGACAACCCAAGAGAGAAGCCAATCTACTTAAGTGCTGTAAATCTATTGTATTAAAAACGCCAACATTTACAATGTTGGGGTAGGGGGAGGGAGTTATATATAGTACTGCTCACGTTAGAAATGCAAGATTCAACTGTGCCTTCTTTCTCCAGTGCTAGGCATTTTAGTTTGCACCAATAAATCAATCTAATGAGATTCCTACCAGAAACCAGGCAAGAGAAGCTATATATTTTAGGTTCTTTATTTTTCCTTTCATTACATGCCATTCATACAGCCCACTTCATCAGGAATTAGATTTATTACTACATCGTATTACAGCAGCCTGCAGAATAGAGAACAGGATACATAGCAATAATCAAGAAAATCATCGAGAGGAAGAAAAAGCAAAGAAACAGCGTGAGACCCCGGATTTCATTTTCTATTGCATGAAACAGTTCAAAATGGCGGCCTATTACTTACATTTTAAAATCCCATAGAGAGAACCCCGATTTATATACAAAATATCGACTCACGATCTGCCTCTCTCCCATACTTCCCCTACCAAGTTGCAAAGGGCAGGAATAGTCGTTACCAAGGTGCATTTTTAAAGAGAGTCCCTTTGGGGCACAAATCCGTGAAAGACCAGTTCCATCCTCTGCTCCCGCAGACAGTTTAAGGCTCACGCCCTGCTTAGCAAACAACGCAGCTACTCATCTCTTTTTATCCTCCTCCGCTTGGTTTCCACGTACATAACCTTAAGCTCCAGGCTCTCTCCCACCTCTAAAGTTCTGCAAGAGCTTGCGTTCCCTCCCCCCCTTTCACAGCAAGGTTACTGCATTTCCTTGTATTGGTGCCTTTTGCCATATACAAAGAAGATCTATATGTAACAAGGCGAGGAGGGGGGGAAGTAGTGAACAGGGTTGGGGGGTGAGACTAGAGAAAGGGACGTGACGCCCTCTGGCGTCCACTGGCTGCAGCGCAGCTCCAGCGGGAACCACGGGGCTTTTTTAATTTCATAAACCTTGGCGCGAGCTTTTGGGAAGCAACATGTGGCGCAGCAGCCGCAGCCTAGACACTCCCGCGCTTCCCCGCCGGGGGCTTGGCGACAACATGCATTTATTGTTTCACGCAGCAGCTAACACACGCCGCAGCCCGACACCGGCACGGTCGATTTCCAGGCTCCTAAGGGCTGACAGGAGGAGGAGGAAGGAGGGAAAGAAAGGTGTGAACCCGGAAGTACACCCGCCACCTCCTCAGCATCTCGGCGGCCACCCAGGCATCTCACGCCCGCTCCTCCTCTGCAGCAACTTCTCCTTCCAGTCAAGGCAGCTTCTGGCCCCTCAGCCCGGCTCTGGGTTACCTTCGCCCCTCCCGCCCCCGAGAGAGGATGGATTGGCTGCCGCGCTTACCTCCCACAAGCCATGGTCGCTGCTGGGCCAAGTCAGGCTGGGCTTGTCTGTCTCGCCTCGGCGTGGAGAATGGAGGGAGGAGCAGGCGCTTGGCTGGCTGGCTGGCCAGCTTGAATGAGCCTGAGCGGGACGATGCCGCAGCAGCCACCTATTCCGCGCCGCCGCGGGCTCACACCTGCTGCCTACGCCCCCCTACCCGCTGGCTCCATTCGGGGGTCATCCTCGGGCGGCGGCTGCCCGCCCGCCTGCCTGCCTCTCGCCGTCTCCCTCCTGCCTCGCAGCCTCCGCGCACTTCTGCCACCCCCGGAAACCACGCCTCCTGGAAGGCTGCCGCCGATGCTTCTCCCCGCCGGCAAAGCTCTCCTTGCCCTCTGGAGGCTTGGCGCGGCGGTTCGACGCGGCCTTGTTCCACGTGCAGTTACTTCGGAGTAAGTCCCGGGGGGCAACTTACTTCGAAGAAAGTAACGCGTCGGATCGGGCTGCACCTGCTTCTAGGAGGAATTCTAGGAGGAATTCTTAGTACTGGCAACGACACGCAGGGACTCCCACCCCCAGCAAACCCAGTGATTCAGTGTGTCTCCCAACCCTTCGCGGGTATGCATCTGTTTCTGGCTCCGGCCCACCTCAGACAGGGGCTTTATAGCGCTTGGAGGCTGTAGAACAAGCAACATGCATGCCTCCCCCTTTTCAGCATTCTAATGAACTGTTGGGGGGGGGCGTGTTGAGAGAGACCAATTCACTCTCTGTTCCCTCGTCAATTTCCTCTATTCCCCTCGCCCCAACATTCCCTCAACAATCTGACTGACTGACTGATTGATTGATTGATTGATTGGGTGCTCCATTGGTCCTATAAGCACTTTTTAAATCCTTTTTCTTTAACCTGTAAATATGTTTGCTTATGCACATCTAGAGAATTCCCACCAACCCCCGCATGCAGAATCCTTTTCTTATTTTTGGGTGCCTCCATTTAACTTCCAAAAAAGATAGGCCCTCAACTTAGTATTGGAGGGACCAAGTGAGTATGCTCAGACTGAGGGCCTCAAAGAAGAGTGCCCTTGTTCTGGATTCCAGGCAGCTTGTAACAGGAGCCTTGTAGTACAGCTTTCAGCTAGGAGGAAAAGGACACCTTTTTTCTTCCCCAGACTCTTTAGAACCTTCCCCCACTGGCCTATATGGTGTGAAGGAGATCACATTCAGAACTGGCTGTCTGTTCAAACTTGAACGCTGTATATTATTACTAATGCTTTATATTCAGCAGCTTTGAATGCCCTTTGAGGAGATAATGCGGGGTAGAAATTTAGTAATATAAATAAATATTAGTAAAAGCAAGGTCTCTGGAGACAGGTGGGGGGTGGGAAAGCAAATATCTCCTTTTTATTTTCCTTCCTCCTGAACTCTCATAGAATGCCAAGAAGGAAGTTCTCATTGGAGGTTCTGGCTGCTCATTGAGCTGACAAAAAACAATAGACCAATAAACCAATAGACAATATTTATACAATTGTTTGAAAAACTATAGAAGGAAAGGAAGAAGTAATGGAAATAAAGCTATATGTACGTATAACTTGGTTGCAGTTAAGGAATAGAGGACTAGTTATGATTGCTATAATATAAATAAATTAAATGGGTCTGTGTAATAAGCAGGCTTGCTTACCAAAGGCTCCATTTCCCATGCTTAAAAAGTGTGTGTGATGATTTAGCCAGTGTTATTCAAACTGTGGTTTGGGACCCACTCTGTGGGTTGCGGCTTAATGTCAGGTGGGTTGCAGAAAGCTGGGAGCAGCAGACATTGGAAACTGCAGACCTTACTCTTGTTATATTCTTTTTGTGAGTAAAAATCCAGTCTGAATTTTCAGTTGAGGGTTTTTAAAATTTGGTTTTTAGTTCAGTGCTTCTGAACATTTTAGTTCAGTTCAAGAATGTTATATCAGATGGGCAGGGGTGCGATTTCAAGTAAGGAAGCACACAGTAATTTCAGTATAGCACAGACAAGGTAGGAACTCTGCATAATGCAAAGATGTGATGCTGGACATATTCATGATTAAATTGAAGGGGGAGAAAGCAGCATATGTTAGGGGACTTTCTGTGGTTACTTGAAACAGTTGCTCATGGTTCCTCCGTGTCCTGCTTAAATGGTGCCTATGAAGATGGTACATTTAAATAATCTGCATGGTCAGGCAGTGTTTGAAATAGATGGAGGGCCCTTTGTGAAATATACAAGCTCCAATTTACCTATATCATTAACTTCCTTATCACTCACTCACTCACTCAAAGTATTTATATACTGCTTTTCAACACAAAGTTCACAAAGCGGTTTACAGGCAATATTATTATTATTATTATTATTATTATTATTATTATTATTATTATTAAGTTAAATGGCTCCCTGTCTGAAAAGGGTTAACAATCTAAAAAAAAATAAAGCAGACTCTCCCCCTGCTAAATATAAGAGGACACCACTTTAAAAAGTTCCTCTCACTAAATGGGCTGTCAACTCAGGAAAATATATATATGACTGAAGTCCAAACATAGTTTGAAGTTTACTGCTATTTAGAGAAATCTTTGATTGATGAGATAGCTATATGAAAATGTTACGTTACTGAAAATAATTCATTTTATGTAGCTATAATTTATTATGTGTATCGTTTTATCGTTTAAAAGAGAATGATGCTGTTTAATACAACAGCTTTTATAATTTGATTCAAAGAGAATAAGCAACTTGCCTCAGGAACTTCCTGGTTAAAAATGGTTATAGTGTTAGTTGGCAAGGAAAATGCATTTCAGAGTAGACAGTAATGAAGATAGGAAGTTATTATTTGAGGGAGGAGAGACAGAAGGTGCTTTCTTAGGAGTCTGTGGGTGGTACATGGTTGCTGGTCAATAAATTAGCTTTGCTTTTCATCCGAGTCATCTGCTATAATCATTTTCATCACTGCAAAATTATTGCTGCCATTTAAGTCAGCATTTCTGTTCTCTCTAGAGAAGCTTGCAAGAGAGACTGACAAGATTTAGAGGCCTTTCTTTAGCTCAGCTAGAGTATCATATTTGTGTGTGTGCGCACACGCGTGCACATTACATGCATGCACTCGTGCACACACATTTCCTTTCTTAGAAATAGTAAGCATACAAAAAAGACAATGCCAGTTAATTGCAAACTACACTGTTGGAGAAAAAAAGCAGGTTTGTCTCAGGCTCTATTTTATAAAGAACTAGCTTTTTGTTACCCGGTGTTGCCCGGGTAACAAACTATCCCAAGCTTCTAGGCGACCCCGGAAACTATGGATTCAATACTAATGTCAGCCGTTTCCAAGTATTTGTACATGGCACCCCCTTCGCACCCCCACCCCTAGGGGTGGTAGGGGTGTCGTACCTCCCCACAGTATTTGTCGCCAGACCGTAAGGCATACATGTACCAAGTTTGGTGTCAATCGCTCCAGGCTTTCCAGCAGGCCATGGTAGATGTTTTATTTTGCACCCTTTCTCGCCCCCCCATGCTGACAGGGGCCGAACCTGGACTCCCAACAGCGTCGGGAGCAGTGATGTCATGCACCCACTACACACCACTACGTGAGTACTGGTTCCAAGAAGTTGAGCTGGCCCCGCCACTCGAAGCTGGCCCCGTCGGCTGGTTGCCTCAGCAGCTGTGCATACGTACTGCACGCCCGCAGCCGTTGCTTACACTTTCTGTGAGGAGACAGGCAGGCAGGCAGCGTGGTGGTGGCGGCAGCAGCGGCAGCAGCGGAGCGAGAGGACCGGAGGCGGCGGCAGCAGCAGCAGCAGCAGCAAGGGAGACCCAGGAATAAGGCAGCAAGCATGAGAAGGTAGGCTGCCTGGGGCTCCCGCTCCCTCCAGCCGCGCAGATCCAGCATCCTGGTTCCTCCTGCAGCCTCCCCCCAGCCCCCACGCGGTCTTTTTTTGGTCGCCCGTTCCCCCTCCTGCTCCTTGCCGGCTCCTTGCATTTAACTTTAAAGTTAAATGGCTCCCTGTCCCAAAAGGGCTCACAATCTAGTACAGTCTAGCCTGCTATTTAACCAGGGAACAGTTGAAGCAAAATATGTCTATACACATCTCTAGAAAGCAAAGCAATAGAAGTGAAATCAACACTAACCCCAAGCTGAAGTTATTACAAACATGACCACCTCCATGGCAACAATCATGACACCACTTCCGGCTATGACCTCACTTCCTGCCATGACATCACTTCCGGCTTATGACCTCACTTCTGATGGGCGGACCCCAACAAGTGCCAATCAAAAGTGAGTACCTGTTCCTAAATCATTTGGATGACACCACTGGTTGGGAGCGTCGCCAGTCGTCTCGGCGACCCCGGAAACTACAGATTCAATGCCGATATTGGCTGTTTTTGATCATTTTTATGTGTCACCCCCTGCGTACCCCCACCCCTGGGGGCGCTAGGAGGGTCTGACCCCCGCAGTGTTTGTCGCCAGGCTGCAAGGCATACATGTGCCAAGTTTGGTGCCAATCGCTCCAGGCATTCCAGCAGGGCATGGTGGACGTTTTGTTTTGCGTCCCTTCTCGCCCCCCACACCAAGGGGGGGCTGAACCCAGACTCCAACGGCGTCGGGAGCGTCGCCGCTCATCTCGGTGACCCTGGATTCGATGCCGATTTCGGCCGTTTTTTACCATTTTCACATGGGGCCCCCATGCACCCCCACCCCTGGGGGTGCTAGGGGGGTCTGATCCCCGCAGTGTTTGTCACCAGGCTGCAAGGCATGCGCGTGCTGAGTCTGGTGCCAATCGCTCCAGGCTTTCCAGCAGGGCATGGAGGATGTTTTGTTTCACACCCGTTCTCGCCCCCCACACTGGGGGGGGGGCCGAACCCGGACTCCAGTGGTGTTGGGAGCGTTGCCGCTTGTCTCAGTGACCCCAGAAACTACGGATTCTATGCCGATTTTGGCCATTTTCGATCATTTTCACGTAGCACCCCCTGCGCACCCCCACTCTCAGGGGCGGTAGGGGGGGGTCTGACCCCTGCAGTGTTTGTCGCCAGGCCGCAAGGCATACATGTGCCAAGTTTGGTGTCAATCGCTCTAGGTGTTGCGGAGCCTATGCAGAACTTACACACAAACACACAAACAAACGTACACACGTCCTCTTTTATATATATAGATTTGCTGAAAAAGACAACATAACTGAATAAAACATGGCAGAATGAACCTGTTTTATAGTGCAATCATATATTACTCATGAGTTCAATGGGGCTTCCTTTCAGGGAGGTATGTATAGGATTGCAGCCTTATTGTTTTATATAACAACTGGCCCTATAACCTTTATTTCAGTTTAATTTCCCGTTCCTCCACATTTACAATGGTGGCATGCGTAGTTCTTTCCACTTCACAACAACTCTGTTAAGTAGGTGCCTCCAGCTGACATTCTAACCCAAAGTTGCTTTGTAAGCTTTGGACACAGTCACATTTCAAGGCCTCTCCCTGCAAGCAATAAAAGTGTGTATAGTCAGAGGCATAACGCACTGCCCTAGTGCCCGGGGCAGTGACATCATGGTGTGACATTGGGATGTCACTTCTGGGTTCTCCCCAGAGGAGGGAGCACTTGTTGTGGCAGTTTCATGCCCTCATTCCCTCTCCTATGGAGGCTCCTCTTTGAAGGAGAAGGAATGGGGTTTGTGCAGCTGCCAGAGCTCCTCCGTAAATAGGGCAGAGCCTGAGGGGCAATCATGTGTCTCCAGTAGTGTCATTCAGTAATAGAGTGCCGGAACGCTAGGCGGGACTTACCCCGTGATTGGCAGGGAGCCCGTGACACGTCGCTGCCTGCCGTTCTGCCGCGGGGGCTTCTTCCGGGTTGCGCGCCCCTCCGCGGCTCTCCGCAGCACCTGGCACGCCCCCCAGGCAAGCGGGCACCCCCTCCGAGGCCAGGGGTGCCCGCGTGGGGCTCAGAAAGACAGCGACGCGTCAGAATCCTGCAGCCAATCAGGCGGTAAGTCCCGCCCAGCGTTCCGTTTCTTCATTACAGAATGACACTACTGTGTGTCTCCCCCTGGCATAGCACCTGGGACATGTAACACTCAGGCTCTGCCTTAGTTACATCCAGTAGTGGGATCTAAATGATTTAGGAACAGGAACTCACTTTTGATTGGCACTTGTCGGGAACCCGGAACCAGCCACGGAGCCCGTTAGGATCCGGAACACCCGTTCTGGTCCGTTCCCCCTGAATGACATCACTGCCTTCGCCCCCCTAGGAATCTGGAGTCGCTCCCTTTAACCCTCTGAGTGCCGGCCAACCAAAAAGAAAAGCTCTTTGCAGAGGAATTGGGAGGGGGGAGGAGGGAGAGTGAAGTGGGTTGCAAGTTGTAATTAATATCATCTGAATTATCTTCCTATATTATTTTTGAAAGGAAAACAAGATATAGGAATAGGGAAGTCAAGTCAGCAAGAGTCCTCTGGCCTCGAGCAAAGTACAACTCTAATTAGAGTTTTAATTCATTATTTTAATAAAAGCACATTCCTGGTTCATATCAGTCATTTTTATACTCCGTATTGGCAGTATCAGTTATGACCTCCATTTAAATTAAGACTTGCAGGTCACCAGTATTAATGGAAGAGAGATCATTTCCTGTGGCCCATTTTCATGAATGCACCATCCTCATTTGAACATGGATTTCTTCATTGAAAACAAAAACATCCCTCTGCTGTCTAATAGAATCAGCCTCAATTATCATGATCTCTAACTGCTAAAGCATTTGCTTCCACTGTTAATTATACATTTGTTGTAGTCAGTTTAAAGGAGGCAGCTTTCATTATTTACAAAAGAAGAAATCACTTGATCATCGTTGAATTTGTGTAGAAATGGACTTGCAGCCCTGGGAAGAACACAAGCAAGACAAAAAGCATTAACAGACCGGATTACATGGAATGTATATGGAATATGGCAGAACAACTAATTGCTTCTGAAAATGGGAAAAAATAACCATGTACAAGTAAAGGCAAGAAAGTGGTTTTTGAAGTGAAGGACCCAACACAGTTGTATTATGTGGATACATTTTGTTATGAGCACCAGAACTTAATATTAAAGGTGGAATGTGAATACTGCCACAACAATTCAGTGTCACAAACTGTTAACATTTGCTTTGTCTACCACTGTAGACCAACCAACCAACACTGATGTTGCAGTACTGGTAAGAGACTTCAATAATGAAAAAATGCATAGATAATTAGGACCTTCGACTCCATTCATGAAGTTTGTGAGTTGGCTCTTCCATCCACCCAGCTGATAATGAGGATCTGATCAATTGGTTTGGGAAAGTTGAAGGCTGGGAATGGCCGCGTCACTTTCATAAGTACCATAGGTCATAGTTAACGTGTCATGAACGTTTTGACAGCCCTCGAAAAATATCATTTTATGAAGCTTCTGAAATTGTCAGCTCTTACAGATGGCAATATCACCCATATTTGACATGGGAGAAAATCCTAGAATGACAGAGTACTGGGATACTGCCAGTAGTGTCATTCAGTAATGATCAGACGGAACGCGAGGCGGGACTTACCGCCTGATTGGCTGCTCGTTGATGACGCTTCGCGACCTTGCCGAGCGCCGTGCGGGCACCCCTGGCTTAGGAGGGGGTGCCCGCTTGCCTGGGGGGTGCGCTGGGTGCTGAGGAGGGCCGCGGAGGGGCGCGCCACCCGGAAGAAGCCCCCGCGGCGGAAAGGCAGGTGGCGACGCGTCACGGGCTCCCTGTCAATCAAGGGGTAAGTCCCGCCTCGCGTTCCGTCTGATCATTACTGAATGACACTACTGGATACTGCCTACATTTGTGACAAATTTAACCATTTGGAAATATTTATTTTGTGGAACTATAATTGTCAATTTACTTTATATTGATATCGACAGGAAGTGGAAGTAGAAGCATGGAGATAGCTCATATCAGTATATGAAATTCAGAGCACAATCCTGAGTGCTCTTTGGGCAACACATCTCTTGTGCCAGCCCAGGAGTGTCACAAACACGCGGTAAGGTGTACTGTATCTGCAATGACTCAGGAGTTAGGGGCCGCAGCATATGGATGTGTGCTCTGGCCTCCCCACACGGCTTTCTAGGCCTGCAGTGCTGAGTTCGTGCTGGCTGAAAGAAGCCAGTGCAGGGGGTTGGGGAGGGCAGATCGGAGTGGGAAGAGAGAAGACCTGTGGGCAGCCTGACCAAGGGAGGTGGGTGGGATTAGACTGGCCAACCTAGGCTGGATCCAACCCCCCACCCTCAGCCTTCCTAGGGCCCCTCAGATTTTCATCACTGATTTTTGCTAGTGCAAATCCTAGTAGTCCTATTGGGGTGGTTGACATGCAGTTATGGGGTAAGGGGAATTAATTACCCTTACCCTGCATTGTACTGCAGCTAGCCTCAACCCCACACTGGGTATGGGGCAGGTCAGCTGAGAGATGAGGTTAAAACGTATTCAAAAACAAAACACGATTATTGTCTTCTTCGGTAACAAAAGAAAGTATTGCCCCAGATTATTCATGTGAACGGCTGTGGCTTGCAAAGCATATACTGTGCCGTACTGTCTTTCTAAGGTATGTGTCCACCCTAGTGACTAGCACATTTAAGATTGCATCTTTAGGGATGGAAATACTTTCGAGTCACGTGGGCCAACCGCCGGCCCAATTCTGAGCTGCCTGGCCGCTGTGGGACAGCCAGGCAGTTGGTGGGGACTCCTCAAGAGAAGGGGATGGTTGTCCCCTTCTCCCAGGGAAAGCCTGCAGTGGGGCTTCTCACCTGCTATTTCGCAGATGGAGAATCGAGCAGCCCCCGTGTTGGGCTGCCTGGCCGATGCAATGTAATGTGATAATATCCAGCAGTGGAGGTCACCGCCGGTCCCACCCCTGCCCCGCCTGCAATTGGCGCAACACCAAAAAGGGGTAAACTTACCTTTCGCTGGCGTTGCTTTGCTACCTCCAGGTGCGTAGGACCAGAGCAGGAAAATGCGGGCAGTAAGCCCATACCGCCTGCATTGGATGTGCCTTATGGCATGCTTACTACCCAATGCGAGTCTGAGCTGGAGGGCTCAGAATTGAGTCCCTAGGCTGCAATTCTGCCTTCTTTCCTGGAAGTATGGCCCATGGAATACAGTAGGACTTACTTCCGAGTGGACAAGCCCAGCCTTGCACTGTGTGCAGTTTAAATCTAGAATAAACAAGAAGTATTAGGGCCAATCTGTTATCAGCCCTACCATGCCAGCAGCACATAACAATTAACAAGGAGCAATTAAATGAAGTGGGAAATGTTATTTCAGTATTTCAAATATGCTATTTCAATAAATAGCATTCTTCTTACCTTGCATAGTGCATCATAATCTTTTTCCTGTGCTTTAAATGGCACAGTTAAAAGCTATTTGAAAATCCCATTATTACTCAGCAATGAACTGGAACCATCAGGAGAGACAAGTCACAAATAATGATGGACAGTCTTCCTGCCCTTGTAATAAGCAAGACCTCAGAACATCCTAGTGACAATTATACAAACGCAGCCACCAGTCTATAGAAAAAGAGGCCCCTCTTTTTCCCCCCTTTGTGTGAGTAGTCATTAAGGCAGGAGGTAGGAAACAGCAAACGTAAGTAGATAAAGCATTCACTATCATGTTAATCATCTGTGGGATCTGAAGGAGTCTCTTTTGAAGAGATGGGAGTACTATTTGAGGTCTGAGATGAACATACTTTTCGCTCCTGTTTTAATTTACTCCCTGAGGTTTTATGGAAAAAGGCTGCAATGGTGCATCTATCAATACTCATGTGCTCATTGCCTAGTGCTGCCTATCAAGAAGGCCAGGAATATGACAATTCCCTAATTTCTTTAGTAAAAGTACTCTTTCTTTCTCAGCTGTATGTGAACAGGGCAAATACATGCATAAATAAATGGTTGGTTAAATAATGAAACAGTCAAATGTGCAACTTGCTATGAAATAAGAGTCCAGGAGAAATGGCTACATGTCTGTATTAATTGCAAGAACAGATCCTTAAGTCTATAATATTGCAGCCTTCATAAATTTACAGCATTTTCCTATACATGCCCACTCAGATGTAAATCTCATTGTGTTCAGTGGGGGTTACTCCCAGGAAAGTGTGTATGTATAGGATTTCAGCCTTCATCATTTCTCTGTTTTTTTCAGAAATGTTTTTTGGGTGCAGGTGTGATAAATATACTGGTTGCTTATATTATTACATATTGCCACACATAAAGGTCACAACCATTGTTTATCTCATTTCTGTTGTAAGACTAATCCTGCTTCTTAAAGGCAAAACTCTCACCTTAAAGAGCCACACAAGCTATTACTGGATATTCAGTGCTAATCCATCTCTGAGCTGGAGTAGTGATCTTTCCTTAGTAACAGCACTGAAGCTGTTCACAGATGCTTCCCTAACACTGACCTTATTAATGGATCTACCTTGGAATATGTACTGGTTTTCTAGCATGCTTTCTAGGTTTAACCTGTGGATCATGAGGGAAAAAAATCCTGGTTCATTTGCAAGTACAGAGCTTGTAACATAATTTCATCTGTCATCACAAAGACCTAGTTCTCACAGAGGCAGTAAATCAGTGTCTGGGCTGTAACACTGGATCTCAGAGGCACGTGTGCATGTGCTTAGTGCAAAGAAGCATTCAGCCATATGAACCCACCTGAAATGGTACAACAGAGCCACAGTTTTACCACCTTAGAGAGAACTATTAGCAGATAATAGTGTGCACTCAAATGAGGACTATTCTAGTTATTCTTTCCCATGTCATTGGGTTGTACCCTAAGTTGTGCAAAGGCTCCCTCAAGGTAATTTTCAGTCCAGTCCTAACTGGGCTGGACACTGGCACAATGCGTGTTGCTCCAGTGGCGACTGCTTTATGGTGGTTGCAAAGCTCTCCCTAGTTCAGCGATATATATCAATGCCCCTCCTCCTCAGCCTTCTAAAACAATTGCTGCTAAGGAGTGGCACATGCTTCTGGACCACCTGAATCTGCCACCTACTGATGCCTCTGCTCAAATACACCCCATGAGCCTACAAAAGGCCAAAAACCCACCAGAGCAGGTAAGGGGTGGAACAGGGCTTCATAGGGGGTAGAACAGGGTGAGGGCAGTGGCTGGGCAGAATGGGTAGATGGGATGGGGCAGTAGTGGGGCAGGGAGAAGGATGGATCTGGCCAGGAGGGGGGTGGGTATGATAGCACACGCCAAATCCTTACTCCCTTCCCATTGACCTGGTGCAAGGCTGAGTTGATCCACCAGGAAAAAAAAGTTTCCCTTACCCTGAGCAGTTCTCTTACCCTTAGGGCAGTTCTCTTACCCTTAGTTGAAGATTACTGAATCTTCAACCTTTTTTGTTTCAAGACCCCGATAAACAAACAGACAGACAGATAAAGCATGAGGCTGGGGACCCACTGTTGTTCCATCACCCTCCCAGGCCCATGTCCTCCCACACCTCCCTGGGCATCGCCCACTCCTTGCCCCCATAATGCCCTCCCAGCACTGTTCAGTATAACGAGGGGTGTTTTTTTGTGATATATTTTCCAACATTTCTTGATTAAAATAGCAAATTGTGGTGTTATGTTCATTTATCCAAATTTTTATTGCTAATTGTAGAAACAGCGCAATAAAAAGGGTGAATGGCCCTACAAAGCCAAGCAATTACTGGCACACACACCCCAGCCCAAAATAACCTGATCAGATGTTTCCAAGCTGCACTCTGATTGCTGCTTGGAGCGTCAGGAAACTGCTACTTACTTCTTCCACATTCCATTAAGGTAACCCCAGCATGCACTGTGGACTATGAACATGCATGTTCATGCAAGTTTAAGCAAGCTTCCTCCTGTTTCTGCCACTCCTCCACCTGATCCCTTACTGAAAACTATTTGTGGATTCCTCAAAACTGTGTCAAAAATAAACAAAAGTGGTGTTATTTTTGTGAAATTGATCTAAATTTGTGTCAAACGCTGTCAAAAATAAGCAAAAGCAGTGGGTTTTTTTTGCATTTTGACCTAAATTTCATTTTATGTAGCATTTTCAGTAGAAATTCTCATTATTTAGTGTTCTGTGTTTATTATTTAGTGTTTATTATTTAGTGTTCTGTGTTTATTATTTAGTGTTTTGATCACTAAAAAAAAACCCATCCCTAACTATAACCAAATATTATTAGAGAGAACAGAAAAAGTAACGCTGCAGCCTGGCACTACTGAAAGCTATTTTAGTACAACTGCTAAGAACCTGAGCTGTACTGGGACATAATCTCCTGGTGATTGAAGGGGTACACCAGGTGCCTCCCCCATTACCTGTTTGTACTCTAGTCCGGTTGTCTGCAATCTTTTTCATTCCTATGAGTTGCTGCTATCTCACAATTGAGGCTTTGCCGAACCCATTGGGGTCCTGACCCCAGGGCTGAAGAACACTGCCTTAGAGCAGGGGTCTCTAAACGTTTCGACATGAGGGCCACATTATATATCTGACCCAGTGTCAAGGGCCCGAAAATAAACAAATAATAAATACATGGAGAAGCAATATGCTGAGAATGTGATTGAGGGTGCAGTGTGAACCAACTTTCCAGCACTGACATAACTGTGCCAATGAGGCATGTGCTGCATTCTGCGTTGGGGGGGGGGGAATCAGTCACTGAGGTCTCCTCAAGGTAAAGGAATGTTTATTCCATTACCTCAGAGCTGTATTGTCCTTACCCCGGTGCTGGAATGTTGGTTAAGATTGTGCCCTAAATATAATAATTGGGTGAATAATTCCATCCAGCACCCCTCAAGCTATTTTTAGCCTCAAATGGCTGGGGAACTGCACTGTTTGACCACACAAAGGTAAGAAATGCGATTTTGGCACTTTTTTCTTTTTTAAGGGCATTTAAATGGTGACCCAGGTATCTGTGCAGCTGGAGCAGAATCCCAGTGGATACCAAGGTGGCACTGTATTTATCGTGTCAGTGGATTGCTATGGGCTGGAACAGTGAAACTTCTTCACCACATGCTGAAGCCTACATAAAATCCTCCGGAGAGCTGGACTTGACACCCAGGCTGAGGTTTGGAGACCCCTGCCTTAGGGTAAGGGAATATTTCCTTGCCTTTGTCTGGCCTATGGAGACCAAAACTTCCCTACAGCATGCAGTGGATGGCACACTAGTGCCACTGTATTGCCACGTAGGTAGTTCCACTGGATTGGGCAGCCCATTGCTTCTCTCCTGCCCCAGAATCTTCTCATGAAAGACAATAGGCTGGGATGGGTTGAGCATGCTGCAAAGGAGAGCAGAATTGACCCAAAACAGGTGGAAACACCTTGTACAACTTCATTATCATCTTAGAATGATAACAACCACCCCACACAATGACACGGAAGGATGAAAACAGAAATGTAGCCCTCTGATGAGTACATATCATCTGATTACCACCTTAGAGAGAATAACCTGTGAGAGATAAAAAGACTGCAAAAGAAAAAAGGGAAGGAGGGGCATGGAAGTAACTTTATGGGAACGTCCTTCTGTGGATGCTGCCGGGGATACAACTCCAACCAAGGAAGGTTTTGTTGAAAATAGGCATAAGCAAGAAGCCTAGGCCAGGGAGCTCATGTTATCTGTTCCTGAAAAGGACACTAAAAGCAACCTGAGAGAATTAACGTGAGGCGGCCTACCTACAGAAAGACTTGTGTGCCCTGATGAAGGAATAATTGGAGAAGCCCAAACCAAGGAGGTCCTTTACAAGAGACCATTAGGGTCTTGAGATAATGTTGTTTGTGCCTTTTGCATCATTTATTTTTAAGGTTAGAATTTTAAGGTAGATAGTAGCTTTAGCGGTTACTATTGTGTACGGCTTCTTTAAGAGGCAAGTCCAAAAGACCTAGGAATAGGCAAGGCCATGGAATGGAGCTGGTGAAACAATTTCAGTTTTAGAATAGCTTGAAGCATGTGTGTGAGTGGTTGGGCCTACATTATCTCCTCAGAGACCTGAACAATCAAAGGCCTGGATGAACAACAAGCGAGAGAAATGCTTAAGTAAGATGTGCTTGTTTTCCCTCCACCAACGTTTTTATGCACTTGACTTTTCCAGGAAGGTTTAAACGATAAATAGATGAACTATAAGGTCTCATATATGCTGCTGTTCTCACATGTATACAATACATTCACTAAAGCACTTGCAGCTACAGCAGTTTGTCATTTCAACTCAGCCATTATTAAGTCCATATTCACATGGGCTAAAACATTCCTTTAAAGGTTAGAACTGGTTGTCTCAGCAGAGACTTCATAGGGACACAGACAAAGTTCTGGGTCACAAGAAATTCCACTGAAAGTGAGAAACAGAATTGTCAACAACCGATATTGTCAACAACAACAGCCTCATGTGCAGGGGCGCCGACTTGATCTCAACATTGGGGGGGGGGCATAGCCGTGCTGCCGACATCGACATCACTGCACCCCTGATGTCGCCGTGCCCCCGACATTGATGTAGCCACGCCCACGCAGCAGTGAAACAGTTTCTTCCAATTAAATAACACAAATCATGTGCACTGATTTATTGAACACTGATAGTCTCTCTGCATCACTTCTGCCCCATCTCCTTTTCCAGCCCTCAATCGTGTCAGAGTGCATCTGAAGCAAGGATCAGGGGTGGGTTTTGGGTTTTCCCCCTAACTTGCTTGATGTACTGTAATTAAAATAACAAAGTGCGGTGCTATGTGTTCTTATCCTAATTTCGGGACAGTGTGCTGGGAGGGACTTCGACGTGGTAGTGAGGAGCAGACAGGGAGGAGAAGATGATGGGAGACGTTCTCATGATGACAGGTGCAGCAGGGCACTCTCAAACACAGTGCCTGACCCTGGCTAGGTGCTGAAGGATGCAGGACAGGGCAGGACAGGACAGGACAGGACAGGACGCTCTCTCAAACACTGAGAGTGCCTTCCCTTCCAGGCAGCCATCCGCCACTTCTCTGCATGCACAGTGATTCTGCAGTGGTGTCTTGACATGGTGGGAAGGGCAGGGCAGGGAGCAGGAGGTGCCACCCTGGCAGAGGCATATCCACCACTTCTCTGCATGCAAAGTACTTCTGCAGAGGTGCCAGCCTGGCAGAGGCATATTTGCCACTTCTCTGCATGCAAAGTGATTCTGCAGAGGTGCCTTGACATGGCGGGCAGGGCAGGGCAGGGTAGGTGCCAGCTAGCCTGGCAGAGGCACACTGCTGAAGGATGCATGTAGCCAGGAGGACACTGTAGTGAATGAGGGACGGGCAGGGAGGAGAGGCCAGCCCTCCAGCCAGTGTGTGTGGCCCGGCCGTGGCTGCCCAGCCCAAGGTCCAACACAGCTGATGAACCACTTTGCATGCAGTTAAGTCTCAGGAATGCCCAGGTCTCCCAGGGAGAGGCAGTGCAAGAGTGCACCAAAGAAGGCTCATCTCCGTCCAGCCCACTAAGGATTTCCAGCAGGGGCTGTGCAGGGGCTGGCCGGAAGCTGTGGGCATGTTGTGGAGCTGCGTTTCCACCATCTCTTCGCCCCCCCTACAAGGAGCAATTGCACAGCCGAGCTCACCCATGGATGGAGGGGCAGTGCAAGAGTGAAACAAAGAAGGGTCATGACCAAGATGGATTTTGCAGTATGGGCTGCACAGGAGCTGGCCGCAAGCTGTGGGCAGGTGCATCCGCCATCTCTTCGCCTCCTTCAAGGAGCACTTGGCACTGCTGATGAACTAATTTGCACACAATTAAGTGGCAGGACAGGGAGGAGAGGATACTGCGACGGCTGATGTAGAAATGAGGGGTGTCCAGGACACTCTCAAAGGTGGCTGAGTGCCTGACCACGACTAGGTGCCCAGCCCAAGGAGGTTGGGACTTGGAGTGAGTGAAGAACGGACAGGGAGAGGATGCATCATGCAACCACGGCAGACGTAGTTACTAGTAGCTGCTGTGCACTACCTCCACAAACCCTGCATGGGACACTGCCTGTTCGACCTGGCCAGCCATGGGATAATGAGCCACCAAGTTATGCATTCTTAAGGCCATTGGGCCAAACACTATGCAGTGATGGTGGAAGAGACTTCTGAGGTCTCCATCCAGGCAGGAGGTAAAACTAGATATGGTGGAATTAAGGAGTGTTGGAGGGACTTTAGTTGGACAGCCAAGCTGAAAAAGGACCAGAGTCAGACCATAATCAAAAAGTCCAATTCCATATTCTAAAGATGACCATTTGTGGTGCACAAAGGAAGCAAAGGAAGCATCTTTGGTTTTCCAATCCACTACAAAGATGTGTCAAAGCTACATGGGCACTCAGGTCTCTAGTCTTATACTCTGAGGTGCTGCAAACTGAAAAAAAGGTTCTTGGCAGTCTTCTGACTCCACTCCTGGGGTTCCAAATGGGCCACCCACGGGGCCGGTCCTTCCAGTCATTGCCACCACTGCCACCTCTTTGCACCACTGAAGGAGTACTTTGCATGCATTGAAATGGCAGGTGTAGGTACGAGCCGAGGTGTGCTGCTGGCTGTGAAGTATCTGCATGAGCACACACACGGCAAAGTGCTTGACCTGGCAGCCTGGCAGGAGTCAATACCAGACGTTGTCATTATCACCCAGGTACAGGGGACGTGGTGCCTCAGGCCCCAGCTCAGCATGCCGTTGCTGATCATCATTCATCACCCCAGGGTGGCTGGCTGGGGAGGAGACCTTGGTTCCCACGTTTGGCTAGATTAGAAGTGCACTATTCTGCAGAGGTGCACTGTGCACACACCAGGAGCCAGCCTCACACATTCCATCATTGGAAAGTTGACAGGGGAGGGGATTTGAAACTGGAAGAAAGGTCTGGAAAGGTTCTGCAGGCATGGTAGACTGCCTGCCACCCGATTGCCGCAGAGAGCCTGTCCTCCAAACACAAGTTCCAAGTCAGGCCTACTATACTACACGTGGCCTTTCTAATGAATAAAGCTCAACAGCTGCAGCAATTAACTCTCCAAGGTCGAGAAGTTGAATCCTTAGAGCACTTACTTTTTCAGTGCCCTAAACATGCCGATAGTAGAACAAAATTATTAAATCCTATTATTTGTTTCTTAAGACCAATGGAGTTGCCTGAGCTTTTGAAATCCCTTTTTGAACTTAAGGATCCTGTATTAATTACCCAATTGGCTCGGTTCTTAGCTCAGATAGTCAAAATTAACTCAACCTGTTTTGCTAAGAACGACCCCTAAGATACTGCTTCTGTTTTTAGACTGTAACTAAATAATTTAGCTTTGTATCTCATTTTACTATTTGTATTATTTTAATTATGTCCTTTGTTGTAAATGCCAATAAAGGTTCTTTGAACTCGCCAAGGTCACACAGTCTTGCTGCTGCAATGCCAACTAGCCACTTCGACAAAAAACACTGCATCCTCCACTCACTGTCAATAGCAGCAGCTCTCTAGGTCTCCTCATGTGTGGTGTCCCTGCCCTGCCCCCAAATAAAACTGTATGGATTAGAACAAGGAGGCAGTGCACACCCAGACAGATCAGGGGCTCCTTGGTGGCACAGCACAGCACAGCACAGCACAGCACAGCACAACTGTATGGGAAAGGTGGACTTCTTCACCCAGTGCCCACAGGCAGGCCACACAGCAGGGCCAGATTCTCA
Source organism: Lerista edwardsae (assembly GCA_029204185.1). Lineage (NCBI taxonomy): Eukaryota > Metazoa > Chordata > Lepidosauria > Squamata > Scincidae > Lerista > Lerista edwardsae. Next base: position 5,043,712 of record JAJKFI010000049.1, on the reverse strand, counting down.
TTTGTCGTGAGACACAGCACTGCCGCCACCCACCCAGAAATAACTGCTTCTGGAAGCCCAGCACTCCCAAAGAAATGCAAAGGAAACACAAAAGCAAAGTTCTTCGAAAGGAAAAGTTAAAATGGCGTCAGGAATCAACCCCCCCCCCGCTCTTTCTCGCTATGACAATGAGCAGAGTCAAGCAGCGGAGAGCATACTGTGAGTCCCCAAATGTCAGACCTCCTGCTGCTGCTAAGCAGCCAGCAGCAGCTCCCTCCCTCCCACTGTGGGGCAGGGCAGTTGCTCGTTGTTGGTGGACATTGCTGCCAAGGCCACGGGGATGATGACAATCACGGCAGGGGAAGGATGGATGGGACTCAGGACTCAGAAACTCCCCTTCCTGCTGGGTAGTGCCTTTAAAGGGGGCTGCGCAGGCGGCAACACTGAATTGACAAATGTGAGGCAGAGGCACCCCCAAAAAGGACTGTGATGGTGGTGGCGGCATGATAATGGGCAGAGATTCAGGTCTGGGGTCTCATGGTCGCAAAGTGGCCTTCCATAGGTCTTTCCGTGAGATAAACTCATCAGTGACCACCTTGAGGTCCAGTTTGTCGGCCTGCTGCTCATGCACCTCCAGCATGGCCAGATGGTTCAGCTGCTGCTGGGTGACGGTCAATCTGAGGAAGGTTTTGAGTCTTCGCAGCGTGGAGAAAGAGCTTTCTGTGGTAGAGGTGGACACAGGAACTGTGAGGAGTAGCCGTAGGAACTTCACCAACTCTGGGAGCATGGCCTTGAGCTGGGGGCATTCCTTCAGGAAGTCGAGCATGGAAGCCACACTGCCCATGTTCACGCCCGAGCATCTGACGGTGTCCAGCAACATGTCCCTGTTTAAGAGGAGCCCTTCCTCAATCACATCCCCTCTGAAATGCTCACGGAGTTCCTCCTGAAACTCCCGTTTAGCCCCAACTAGGAAGTTTTGGGCCTTGGCCAGAAGGTTAAATGCAGGGGACTGGAACCATGTCCTTATGCACTGGACAGTGTGGTCAATCACCTCATAGAAGACTTGATGGAACAAGTCTTCTGAGGATTGGAAGGGGCACACATCCCTGTTTGCTGCTTCATCCAGTCAAGTAGGAACCTTCCTCGCCCTTGGGACCTGGGGTAGGCCGACTGACAGGGACACGGATTTGGAGAGGACCTTGTTCCAGAAAGATTGGAAATCCCCTCTGAACCCCAGTAGCATCTCGACAAGACTGGAGATCATGCTTGTACCCGGCAGGAAATGAAGTGACTGGCTTTGAAGCGCAGTGTTCACAGTGTCCACATAACCAAGGACTTTCCGGAGAAGGCTCAAGTGGAAGAAGAAGATGAACTTGTGCATAAGTTTAATGAGGCCCTCGGCTTTCTGAGCAGAGTCGTTGTGGGACTCGGAGTCCACGAGTTCCACCAAAGCCTGTGAGATCTCCCTGTAATTGGACAGAAAAGGTCAAGGAATGACAGCAGACTGTCCACTGAGTGGCGCAGAAAGGGCGCAGACCCTGCGCAGGCCTATCTCTGAACTGGCCTTGCAAAGCCTTGAAGATGGCGTAGCGTTTGGGAGAGTCCCAGGTGAAATTGATGAGGTCTTGAGCCTTGGATAGGGCTTTGTAGCATCCTTTGACCCGTTTGACAAAGTGCTGGACGATGAGGCTCAAGCTGTGAGCCATGCAGGGCACAAACCCAGCTCAGGGTTCCACGCTCCGCATTCTGGCCTGCACGCTGCTGTTTGCCCCTGCCATGCTCTGAGCCCCGTCAAAACATTGGCCTCTGCGGTTGGGCAATGGCAAGTTGAATTTGCGGAGGACATCCTGGATGATGCAGAAGAGGGTCTCCAACCGGGTATTGGCAGTCAAGTGGAACCCAAGGAACAGTTCCTTTACTTCCAGACCCTCTGTGACTATCCGGAAGCAGATGGACAACTGCTCCTGGATGGAGATGTCTGAAGTCTCATCAACCATGACAGTGTAATGCTGGGCCTGGCTATCCAAGACACCAAAGAGCGAGTGATGTGGTGGTTCATGACCTCCAGCATCTCATTGCAGATCTCATGGGAGCACCATTTGTAGGAATTGCGCTGCATCCATCTCTTTAAAATGGGGGAGTCATCACATCTCAACCTCAGGAGTCTAGTTAAGTTGCTGGACGCATCCACATGGCCGCAAATGGCCATTCCCTGGATGGCTAGATGTCTCAGAGACAACAGTATCTTAAGCAGAGCTTCCCTGCTCTCTAGTCTGGCTTGTTTCTGGGCATTGGACAGCTGAGTGGACAATCAGGACAAAGCTTAAAGCTTGCATTTTGAAGACTCTCTGTGGCATTCTGATCTCTCATGCTTCCTGAACCTTTCCAGATCCTTCTGCCAGCAACTGAAGCCCATCTCAATGAAACTCAACTGCAATTTACTGGCAAAGGTGACACACTTCTGCTGGAATGCCAACTTGCAAACTGAACAAAACACTGCGTCTTTTGACTCATCGTACTCCAGCCAGGGATAGGTCTTCAACCAGTGGGGTTGAAATTTTCTCACCCAAACACCACCGCGTGTGCGTGACCACTTGCCCTGCTGTGCTGTGTGAGGTGGAGGAGGCTGAACCACTTCCTGCAGGGTCTGGGGTTTGGATGTCTATGGGTGCTGCTGCTGAATCTTATCCTCCTTGCGGAGGTGGCACTGAGCAGGGGGTGGATGGCAAGGAGGAGGAAGTGGATGGCATTGGCAAGGAGGAAGAGGAGCAGGAGGGCATTTCTCCACTGTCAGACTCAGCAGTAGAAGTTCTAGGCTTCCTCACTATAAATCTATTCATAGTCACAGTTTCAGAGGGAGGGAGGGAGGGAGGGAGGGAGGGATGATGGAGGGTGGAGACCACAGAGACCCTCCCCCCCAAAGCGAACTGAGTGGCTGGCTGAGTTCAAATGCTAATTAATAAAACTAACTGATATACACAGGTGGAAAACAAATGAAACGCTGCTGCTACTGCTGGTTCAGCAGTAAGTTTAAGTGTGCCCACCGCTACTGGGGCAGAGCCCCTACACCAAACTGAGCGGCTGAGTTCTCAAATGATGATAACTACTACTAATAATAATACTTGGTATTTATATACTGCCTTTCTTGGTCATCAGATTGCTCCTTTGACTTTAATTCAAGGCGGTTTACATAGGCAGGCATTTCTTAAACCGCAAAGGTTTTTACAAATCACAAAGTTCTAATCTTACAAGAACAACTACATGCAGATGACACTTTCATTGTCCAGTCCTTCTATCTGGCTGCACAAATGCCTTCCTCTGGCTGATAGATGGCTTCTTTGCTCTCACCAAAAAAAGAAACAGCTGCCCCAGCAACTCCCCTCTCATAGGCAGCTGGAGTAAAGTAATGATAAAACTAACTGATAAAGGTAGGTGGTGGAAAACAAATTAAAACGCTGTGCTGGTTCAGCAGTGGGTTTATGTGTGCCCACGCTTGCTGAGGCAGAGAGCCCTGCCTGAAGCTAACTCGCTAGTACTGAGTTCAAATGACGATAACTAATAAGTTCAACTAATAATTATAAAACTGACAAACAGGTGGAAAATAAATAAAATGCTGCTGGTTCAGCAGTGGGTTTAAGTGTGTGCCCACCACCGCTGGGGCAGAGCCCTGCCCCTGCATGAAGCACTCTGAGCGGCTGACTTCAAATGATAATTAATAATTATAAAACTAACTGATAAAGGTAGGTGGAAAACAAATAAAAACGCTGTGCTGGTTCAGCAGTGGGTTAACTTGTGCCCACTTGCTGAGGCAGAGCCCTGCCTGAAGCTAAGTGGCTAAGTTCAAATGATAATAAATAAAAAGAGCCCTAAAACTGAGGCAGGCAAGCAGGCACCCAAAGGCAGGTGCCACTACTAGTCTCTAAAAAAACCAGGCAAGAACAGAAGCAAGCAAAAAATAAACACTAAGAAAGAGAATGAAACTGCCTTCTTAGAGGCAGCAACGGACACTTGCGGCCTTCGCTTCCAAAAATTTTAGACAATAGCACTCCTCTCCACTAACTACTTCGTTGGGGCTTTTCCGAATGAGGAGTGGAGCGCGCGACAGGGAAATAAAGCAGCTAAGGCCAGACTCCAAACAGCCAATTGGAACGCCGGAGGCGGAACTTGTGCGATGTTACTACATCCCATTGGCTCTCCCTGCTGCTGGAGCGGGCATGCACACTCGTCTCGCCACGAGGCTCACATGCCTGGGAACCTGAGCATGCATGGTGTGGGTGCCGTGGGTGCTGTGGCTCACCTCAGCCTGTTCGCCATTTGTGGAGCGGCCTGCACGGACATGGGGGTGCCCATGGCCTGTTCGCGCGCACTGCATGAACAGGCTGAGGAGGACAGCGCATGGACTTGTGGGTGCCGCAAACAGGCCGAGGGACAGGTAGCGTGCACGGACATGGGAGTGCCATGCAATTTGGGGGTGCCCAACATTGTGGGTGCTGAGCACCCATGGTAAAGTTATTGGGGGTGCTGTCAGCATACCAGCACCCACGGAGTTGGTGCTCCTGCTCATGTGTGTGGTAGGAATGGATCTATATATGAAATTGCATAAATGGATTGTTCAAAGTAGTATAGAAAAATGTCAGGGCCAGGACATGTAATGTCTTTGGAACTGACTACCGAGCTGTTTTGTCTCCTTTCTTTATTGATATATGAAGAATGAACTCTTGTGCATTCTCACTTCAACCCTCTGGAATATATTTAGTGTAACAAGTTACATTTTTATATTTTTTTCCAGCCTCTGTGTGTGTTTTTGAATCAAATAACTGATTTGCTGCACTTCGTTAATGCTGACCTCTTGTGGCCAATTTCTGAATAAAGCTTCCAACATTATTTATCCCCTCCTTTAAATAAATTAATTGCTGGAATAAGTAGCCAATTCAATAAGTTCAATAAGTAATGGAGTGGGAGAGAGCCACTCCCTGAAGGAAAAGTGTAGAAACACTTTTGCATCCATTGGCCTAATGGTTCACTCACCTGCACATTAACAAAATGTCTTCTTTTGCTATGTTCATGCTGAGTATATAGGACCTGTCTGAGAACAAGAAGGAAGAGTGCCTTCTTCTACACATAAGTGTAAGAGGCTATAAAAACACTGACAGCCCTATAGACAAACAGCCCTAGACAAAGACAGGGCATTATGGAAATACCATTGTCACCTCCAGCTGCTGTTGCCTCCTCCTTAAGCACTCCTTAAGGGTGCCCCTCCCCCCCTCACAGCGGCTGTAGAAACACCAGTGGTCCTGTGAGGAGATTTCTGATGATGTTTATGTTTTGAGTATTGTAGTTGATTCTTCCTTTTTGATTTACTGGTACTGCTTTTATGTATTTCATATCTGCTGCTGGACCTTACAGGGGTGGAATGGTGAAATAGACCTCTCTTTATGTGTACTGTGCAGACAAGTGCACCCTCTAGTAAAATAAAAGTTTTACATACATTCATATGTGTGCGTGTGATAAATACAACCCAATTCTGTGACATCTTAGTGTACCCAGGCATGTTGCCAACGATACATGTTTTCCACAGAATGCTCGAGATTCTTAAGAGCCCAATCCTAAGGGCTCTGTTGCCCTTGTGGTACACTTGTGCTGTCAGCTCCAGGTGTCATAAATGTGCCATAAAGCATGTTTATGGCACCCGGAGATTTGGGAGTGCCAGTACTGAGCCAGTGCCAGTAAGCGCTGTGCTTCAGCACAGAGAGGATAGCCGGCCGGCGTTCCAGCAGCACTGGCCAGCAGTAAAGGTTTTGGGGATGGGGGAAGGTGGAACTGGGCACGAGGACGAGAGGATCGGGCCTGTGAGGGGGTGTGGGCAGTGGCAGCCTCTGCTACCCTATTGTGGCCGGGCAGCCCAACATATTCAAACTCAGGTGCAGAGTTGAGGAGACCTATTAGCGTCACAGGAGCGTGACCTGGGGTAACACTCAGTGGTGTCATTCAAATGATTTAGGAACAGGAACTCACTTTTGATTGGCACTTGTCGGGAACCCGGAACCAGCCACGGAGCCTGTTAGGATCCGGAACGCCCGTTCTGGTCCGTTCCCCCTGAATGACATCACTGCCTTCGCCCCCCTAGGAATCTGGAGTCGCTCCCTTTAACCCTCTGAGTGCCGGCCAACCAAGAAGAAAAGCTCTTTGCAGAGGAATTGGGAGGGGGGAAGGGAGAGTGAAGTGGGCGGAGTCAGCCCTAATTTTAACTAGTGGAACTGAGTTCCCCCGCGTTCCCCCTGCATGACATCACTGGTAACACTCCTTTACCCTAAGGAGACTCTGATGGTAGCCCATATGTCCAGCAGTCACTGTATTGGCGCCACTGGAGCCGTGGGCACTGAGGAGCTTAGGATTGGGCTGCCTGTCTCTTTGAAACCAAGGCTATTTGCTTAGCTATCTGCTTTTTTGGGATTCTGTAATTTCAGCAAGATTTCTGTGATTTCACATCTATACGCTCTGCAAATGGGGTGATGGAGAGAATTGTAACTTTCGGTGACAAATGTTCTTTAGGAATTTTTATTAGTTGGGTGGGGCGTTAGATTGGTACTCTGATTCGCCTAGCAAAACAATGCATTGTTCTACATCCAAATCTTTAATAGTATCCAGCATCAGCAGGAGATAAATTTGGACAGCAGCACTAGACAACCGCAATTGCAAATGGGGACTCTCAGGTTGGGCATACTAATCGATTGCATCAATTATTGAATCCACATTAGCATCTCCTCTGTCCTCATTCAAACTGCCAGATGAAAGGGAGTGGCAACAGGCAGCAGGAGCTTGTTGTGCTGAGTGCTCCCTGAGGTATCTGGTGGGCCACTGTTAAGATACATCCATCCAGAACTGCCCTCCCCATCCTCCCATTCCCTTCTCCATCTCTCCCACCAATTGACCCACTCCCATCACCAACTCACCTTGTGCTGGTGGACAGATGCCTCGGGACAAATGCCCGGAGCACACCATAACTCCCAACTCTTTCTTGGCAGAATGCACATTCTTCTGGCAGAGCCCAGAGGATAAGATTGGGCTGTTAACCATTCCTGATTTAAACCCAAATCCCAAGTGGTAGCCCAAACAGGTAAGTCTAACTTGGGAGAAGGTGTGGCAGTCAGAATGCCTCTATTTATGCCTTTGCTGACTGATTCTGGTCTCTCAGGTATGTTGAGAATGCATTCTGCAAATAAAACAAAATTATCATCAATCATGGATAGCAGTTTTAATAGTTACAATGTGGTTTCAATGTGGTTTTTTCTGGAAGAACTTAGCAATTCTAAACTCTTGAGGGGAGCCCCTCAATCCCCTGATTTTCACACCAATTCTTTTGGCTTTGGTGTGGCTTCTCTTGAATCCCAGTTTCAGTGACTGAAGTTTAGCAATGTACCAGATCAAATTGCAATTAGCAGTATCCATTGACATGCATGGAGTCCATATGAATAGTTAATTGTGTAGAAAGGTCCCATTGACATCAGAGTGAGATTGCATTGATTGTACTTCAGGTCGATTGATTTCAAAAAGGCTAAACAAAAGAAAAAGAGCTGAACTTGCATTTTTCTGATTGTCAATGTTATTGACAGGAAGATTAAAGGCAGGTTTGGAGAAGAAGGAAACCTGCCTGGAACTGCGTAACTGTCCAGTTTATCAAGTTTGTGTAACTGAGAATGTTTACTTATGTATATCTTTGTAAACCATTCAAAGCACAGCAATACGAACGTATGTATGGTATATGTGCCCAAATTCATGGTGCAATCCTGTGCTTGTCTACTCAGAAGTCCTATTGCGTTTAATGGGGCTTAGTCCCAGGAAAGTTGAATATGGTTGTTTCCTTAGAGTATTTATAAAAATTCATGCTAATCAATCATTCACTTTTTTTCTTGAAAGCATTTTGTAAAATATGCCGAACCATATTCAGCATATTTTACTGAATATTTACAGCCCTGAACCGCCCCTTCAGCCCAGGCTAGTCCCTGCCCTGAACCACTCTCAACCTGCCCTGCCACCATCTTTCCTCCTCCAGCAGGTAATCTGCAGCCTGCCGTTGGGAGTGCTGGGATTCCAAGCTGCTGTGCTATTGCTAGTGGGCTGAGACTGTTTACATATATATCTTTTTAAACCAGCAGCACCGGCTGCCAGTTAACCCATTTGGGGCGGGGGGGGGGGGGGAACCAGGCGGGGGGAAGGAAGAAGCTGGCCATGAGGGGACCCTGCGGTGTCTTCCACCGCAAGATCTTATCCCTAGAGGTGGCATGGGCAGCCTGACACAGGGCTGCTTGATTCATTGCTGGCAAAATAGCCAGCAATGATTCAAGGAATCCCATTGTGGGCGACAAGACTTTCCCTGGGGGAATGGACAAATGCCCCCTTTCCCTGAGGAACCTCTGGTGGTTGCCTGGCTCTCGTGGAATGCAGTGGATGCTGTTTTGTTACCGCTGCTCCTACAGGAGCCGATGAGCTCAGGACCAGGCTCTCAGATACACAGATGTGATGCCAGCATGGGGTAATTTGTGTGTGTGCCAGTGTTTCTGCAGTATTCCTCAACTGAAAGCTTTAATGCATATATGGCAAATCAAGACTCAGTTAATCTTACCTCAATCCACTAAATCCGGTTTTGGTGACTCCTGGTCTTAATGTACACGATGTAGTCAAATTGTCAAGCCACTTGCAAATATTCGAATTCCCTAATGGTGATGTCTTACAGTTTCATCTTTCATATTATTCAACAACAACAACAACAATATTGAAAAGCTGTGGTAAATGATGGTAATGATAACAAACAATTGTAAATGCAATTTCTTTGTATTTTCAAATCACTTTTGCTGGATGAAAATTTCCAAATTAAAGAAAGAATGGATTATGGTATATTTTCATACAGTATGGTGTACTCAAGGAGGTTTATACAGTATGGTGTAGATTACAACAAGGAGCATCCATTGTATTTTGGTAGCTGTCATGCCAGAATAAGATACACCCATGATGAACAAATTGCAAATGGATAACCATCTTACGGTCCAATCCTATGGTGGCCTCATGTTGACAGATCTTACAATCTATCAGTGCAAGGCTTAAATAGCTGGACATGAGTCTGAGGAGACCCATAGGAGTCCAGGTGGCCAATGGGGAGTTAAGTAAAAATGATTTTTACTTACCTCTCCTGGGCCATCTGGTTTCCTCCCACCATAGCATGCAACACACGCATGCCATTAACAGTGTTGCCCTCTTTGGGCTGGTATAGGATTGGGCTGCCTGTCTATTGCAAGTAGTACACAAAGACTTGGCTCCAAAGAACCATAAACAGAAGGAGGAAGTGCCATTCCGTGAACTCTTGCACATATGCTAATAGAAAACTTCTCACAGAAACATGTGACTAAGAGAGGTATAGGTTGAGGCATAGAAACTCTAATGGGTCATAAAAAGAAAAGAACTTGCCTAAATAGAAGAACTTACCTGGACTTGTGGGTCAGAAACAAATGGAAAAGGTTTTCTGCTTGCCACGTTTTCACTTTATCTATTTACTTTAAAGAATTTATACCCCGCCTTTCCCATGCCGAAGCAAATGCCCAAGGCAGCTTACGGAGAACAACAGAATACAAAGCAACCACAATAAATACAACACATTAAACAATAACAACATTAAGCATTTACAGGAACAAGACAAAACGGGAATGACAAAATACCAGAGGGACAGAGGGCAAACAGCTAACAAAGGTCAGATGAAATAAGAATGATTTAAGCCCTCTCTGAAAGGCTATGAGGGAGTGTGTAATTCTTAATTCTTCTGGTAGGGAATTCCATATTTGTGGAGTTGTTACAGAGAAGGCCCACCCCCGGGCTGCCTAACTTGGGACAGGGGTACACTTGAAGAAGAGCCCCTTTAGATGATCTAAGGGGATTAACTGGTATGTATGGGAGAAGGCAGCCCTTTAGGTAGGCTGGGCCTAAGTCATGAAGGGATGAGATATAGGTTGAGATCGGAAATGAATGGGCACCCACTGCAGCTGCTGAAGGAGTGGTCCTACTGAGTCAAACTGTCTAGCTCCTGTAACCACCCTGGCTGCTGCATTTTGTACTAACTGTAGCTTCCAAACTGTTCTTGAGGGAAGCCCTACATAAAGTGCATTACCGTCGTCCAGCCTTGAAATCACTAATGAATGAACCACCGTGGCCAGGTCAGAACGGCTCAAGTATGGTCGTAGCTGGCACACCAATCGAAGCTGGGCAAATGCACTCCTAGCCACAGCTGCTACCTGGTCCTCCAGAGACAGCTGAGAGTCCAGGAGCACTCCCAGACTGCGCACCTGTTCTTGCAGGGGAAGTGTCACTCCATCCAGAGTGGGTGAAAGACTTAGTGCCTGCATTGAGAGTTTCCTGACCAGGAGGACTTCTGTCTTTTCTGGATTCAGTCTTAACCTATTGGCTTTCATTCATACCCCAACTGCCTCCAGGCAGTGTCCCAGGACCTTCACAGCCTCTTCAGTTTGGGATGGTAAAGAGAGATAGAGTTGAGTGTCATAATGTGGCACAGGAATTTTTGTACCCCTTAAACATATGAACAACTGTCAAGGCCCTTCAAAATTGTAAAGTATGGACATCAGATCAGGATATGATGAGGAACTGGAATTGCAAATGGATTATCTCCTTTGCTATGCAAACAGCATTAGCTCCATTAGCAAAGCAGCATATGAAATATTGCTGGCTCATCTGCACGAGGATTGTCTATTGATGCTATTTTGTTCATTCATTTTGAGCCAGCAGTAGGAATTGGGACTGGCAGTCTAATTTTAACAGCACTGGATATTTTATTGAAAGGTCATGGAAGTACTTGCATGCATATGCAGACACACATTTCATTTCTTGTAAGACTTGATGCAAGATGTTCATGGATTTTCTCATGATGTGACTGTTAACTCAGCTGTTTTGTTCTTTCAACTGAGGGCTCAATCCTATCCAACTTTCCAGTGCTGATGCAGCTGCAACGCAGCTCTGAGGGAAGGAAACAAACATTCCCTTATCTGTGACTGCTACCTGAGCACAGGATGCAGCACATGTCTCAAAGAGCAATCCTAAACTGGAGTTAGGCCAGCATAAACTAAGCCAGCAAAGTTTGGCCAGCACAAGGGTCACCATAAAGCGTGTTTGGACCACTCTTGGAGTCAGGGAAGGATGGTTCATGTCTGTGTGCTGGCCTCTCTGACTCCAAGAGTGGTCCAAACATACTTTATGGTAGCCCTTGTGCTGGCCAAACTTTGCTGGCTTAGCTTATGCCGGCCTAACTCAGTTTAGGATTGTGCCCTCAATGGCATGGCTGCACAGGCATTAGAAAGTTGCATAGGATTGCGCTAGGATCTGCTATTCTGTTGATTTGGCTATTTGATTTTATTGATTGCTTTTAAAACTTGATTTTTGATCAATTGATTGTACTTTGGGATAAGACAGACACAATGTAAAGATAAGATTCAAAATGTGGCCCTTAGCTGCATGTTTAGCCCAGCTTTCTTCTGATTTTGTAACTGAAATGACAGGCACGTATACCAGCAAACTGAATACTGAGCATTAAATTGTGTGTGTATGTATCAGTATAGTCAATGTAAACAGTATAACCATATGCATCCCATTTGACAGTTATTTAAAAATGTACCTTGTACCACAGATCAGCTCTAACCAGTGGTGGGATTCAAATAAATTAACAACCGGTTCTATGTCCTTCAGGGCGACCTTCAGGGCCATCCGCTGCCTTTCTTTCTCCCAACCTAAAATTAGCAACCGGTTCTGCAGAACTGGTGGGAACTGGCTGAATTTCACCACTGGCTCTAACCCATTTGGCATTAATGGCCAAAGTTTCTTTTTACAAAGAAAACTACCTTGGATGCTCCAAATCATAAGAAGAGCTCCGCTGGGTCAGGCCAAAGGCCCATGTAGTCCAGTTTCCTGTATCTCACAGTGGCCTGATGCCTAAAGGAGCACATGAGACAACAAGAGTGCATCCTGTTGCCACTCCCTTGCACCTGGCATTCTGAAGTCCTAGAAAATGGAATGGTAGATGATAGTCAAACATACTTCTGCCCCGATTGATCAGCGTTAGTACTTATATTTTGGTACCTGTCCCTAGTAAATCACTGCCCCTATTGTGCCTTTAAAAAAATGTGTGCACTAGTATTATTCAGGCTTCAGCCTTCTTTCCCAATCCCTGGGTCTCTAGAAATAAAATCAAGGGAGTGGAGTCTGGGTGGAGAGATCTCCTTTAATCTTATGTAATAATTTCCAAACTCTGGGCTGGGACCCACCAGTGGGTCAGGATCTGATTTTTGGTGGGTCTCACAAACCAGCTGGTAACTGACAAGGAGAATATATTAAACCCTATGGAAACCAAAATGGAGGTGCACAAGCATGTTTACTTATGAATAGACGAACATGCCTTGCTCCTCTGCGAAGGGGAACACAAAGTCACCAGAACAGAACTCTCTCCCCACCCCATCATAGTAAAAAAGATAAAAAAAGATTGATGGTTGGTAAAGTGAAACTTTTTTTAGTCTCATAAAACTAGGTGGGCACCAATAGAATGTCATTTAAAAAAAAATGGGTCCCAGTGTTAAAAAGTTTGGGAAGCACTAATCTAATACATTACATTTTAAGGAGTGATGATACAAGTATCACTGTTACAGTATGACCAGCATGACATTACGTGGCCAGTACTACCAAATGTGGTGAGAGTAGGGGCAGTGGTGCACCAGCAGCAAGGTGTGGCTGGGTAACAGCCAGCCCTTCGAAAGGGGCATGAATGGCTTTCAACCGAGAGCACGTGGAAACGAACTTTCAGCAGTGCGTACCGGGGGAAGGGGAGAGACTGGCGTGCTGTGAAAGTCAAAGGAAGACTTCCGTACAAGCAGGTAAACAAACCCCTCCTGTTTCCTAGTGGAGGAGCGTGCTAGTAAACCGGGCGGAAACCTCCCTTGAGCGTCATTCGCTGCCTGGGCATGCGCCTCTCCGCGCGGCGCCCGTCTCTTTTCTCATGGCTCTATGGCCTGACCGGGAGGCTCGCGCATGCGCAGTGAAGGCGCAGCGTTCATACTATTGACGGGAGCCGCTGTAGGTTAGGGTTCTGTGTTGACTCCGGTTGTGGCTGCTGCCCTGCGGGCGATGGGCTGAGCGAGGAGGTCCGCGCTGGCGGACTGGGAGCGGAGGAGGGGGCTTCTGCCCGAGGATGGAGAGAGCCATGGAGCAGCTCAACCGGCTCACCAGGTCCCTGCGCCGCGCCCGCACTGTCGAGCTGCCCGAGGGTAAAAGGGGGACGTGGGCTTGGGGTGGGGGAGCAGCTGGAGGGGCGCTTTGGCAGGGCAGCGGGCGAGGGTCTTGGGGAAGAGCTTGCTTGGGAACTGCAGGCAGGTACAAGGGCGGGAAGGAAAGAAGAGGCCACCGGCAGGGAAGACCCGGGCAGGAGGCATGTGCCTTTGGGGAGGGAGGATTCAGTCTGGTGGGTTTGCGGGGAAGAGAGTTACGGCCAAGGTAGCAGAGTCGAGGCAAGATTCGCGGAGACGGAGGAGGTAGGAGGAGAGTGGAAGCAGTTGTGCTTAACTTCTTTAAATAAGCAACGTTTCCTTAGGCAGTGCTGAAGGAAATGTCTGTGTTTGCTTTAAATGAGTTTGCCTACGGGTTGCGCTCTCTGCTACGGGACCCGGCTCTAACCCCAGATGCGCAGGGATTAATTGTAAGGGAAATGCACTCTGCATGTGATCAGAGGAACTCATGCTTCTGGAGAAAGTTTTTGCGTTTCATATGGAGTTCTTGGTCTCTGGCAGAACAGGGTTAAAATGTGCTTGTGTGCCACAAAGCAAAGGCTGGCTGTGAGAATTTTTTTTCCAGGAGTCTCTTTTGCATCATAGGAGAATCACTTCCAAGGATTTACTAGGAGTCAGCTTGGAAGAACTTTCTTCTCAGTATCAAGGATCAGCCCTGGGTGTGAAAAATAGGACCCACAATTCCACCGAATTATGGGTCCTGTTTCTCATGCAGAGCACATGTTTTGGAATATATGAAGTCTCGAGATCAGTTCCGGTTATCCCTTGTATATTGGAAAGCTGCTGTGGATCACATTGGGCTATCTGGGTCAGTGTAATGCAGATACATATGAAGGAATAAAAAGGGGGGGGCAATGTGACATGTAGAGAAAGGACATCCTTCTCAGTGATGTCATAGGCTTGACCTCTAGTATTTTTCACTTGGGAGTTGAAAGTAGTGTCATCTGTGTTGTGGGTGTGCACTGACATAGTCTGGGTTTCTTCCAGCAAGTACATTCAGTAGCAGCACTATCCGCTGAAGTGGAAGTGTATGTAAAGCCTTATTCACTTGCAGAGGTCTTGAGTGAGCTGGGATCTTGTGTTTGAGGCTTCTGAAATGTGGCTGGAGGATGACGGAAGGGTGTAGTTCTGGGTCAGAAAGCTTTCTTGCTTGCTTGTCATCTCCAATCATGTTTTCCCAGTTGTGAGACCCGTGGAGGGTGTGTGTATGTATAATATGACACTAAAAATAACATGATGACACATCTTGAGAAAGGAAGTTCTGCTTCTGAATCACTGGGAATAGTTCTCACTGTGTTTATTTGCAGCACAAGCATTCATACACATAATAGTAGTATATATCTGAACTGCTGAATCTGAATGTGGCACAGTATATAGTGCAATATAAAGGTAGATTATCCCTTATCCGGACATCTGAAATCCAGACTGTTCCAAAATCCTGGTATTTTTGTCCAAACTTAAAAAAAAAAACTTTCTATAGTGTGAACACTAGAAGTTCATTGTGCTCATTCCCACATGTAGGCTGTAAGGTCTATTCCCTGCTCTTTGGTGTGTTCCATTGCTGAAAAACGTCCAAGAGACCAGCAGACACCCAAATGGGTAACAGTGGAAAGAGCAAGAGGAAGCATTTATCATTATATTTATGCAATTATTCTGAAATACAGACACCTTCTTGTCCAGATTAGTGATACTCAGAAGCTGTCCAGATTAGTGATACTCAACCTGTAAATGGCATAAAAGTTTTCTACCTCTTGCGTTTATCTTAGATCGACTTTGAACAAAGAATTGAGGTGTTTTTGAACTCTTATAAACAAATGAACTCTATTTGTTCAAAACATTCATAAGGTGTCTTTCAGTGTAACAGGCTCCCTGGGTGGCTCCTGAAGTCATAAAACTAAATGCATAAATAAAGATCGATCGATCAGTCAATCAACAGTATTTATATACCATTTTCCAACACAAAGCCCACAGGCTAATAATAATAATAAATAAATATCAGATCAATAACAAAACAATATAAACAGAAGTGTTAAAACTATTAAGAGCGACAAAAACCAACAGAATCAATACGTGCTCACCAGATTAAAGGTCCGGCCAAATTAAATGATATTTGTCTGATGGCAAAAAGATACCAGATTTGGTGCCAGGGAAGCCTCCCTTGAGAGGTTTTCCACGTGTGGAGTGCCACAACTGAAGTACTATTCTGTGTGATTCCCCATGTACTGTACCTAACTTTAGAAGGTAGACGGCCTTCTAGGTGAACAGACTTACATGGGAAAAGAGTTCTGTACAGCAGGGGTTCCCAAACCGCTAGGCTGCAACCCACCAGAGGAACAAGAATCAAGGCATTCCCTGCTCCGATAGCAGCAACAAGGCTATGGAGATTGCAGTGCTGCTGCCAAGGGGCTCTTTTACTTACCTGGGGAGATAGTTCTGGTCTCCTGTAGGGTCCTGAAGGCTCGCGGCCCCATCTGATCTCCTCCGTAGCTGCTGTAAAAAGCCGTTTTCTCAGATCTAAAGCTACTTTGGTCTTTGGGGAAACCAGGAAGTAGCTTTAGGTAGGAGATGAGGGCTTTGTAAACAAGCTGTCGTGGAGATCAGAGGATTCTGAGCCTGCAGGACCAGGGGAGGATCCTGAGGCCCCTCCGTGCCCTCCCCCCCACCCACACAACCATCTGATTCCCAACTCCCCTGTGGGAACCAGTGCTATACAGGTTTATGACCTTCATTCTCCTCTGCTTGCTGAAAACTTTAAATGTCCCTCCACGCCTCCAGTTTTCATGTACTTTAAAGTTGGCATCTGAAAATAAAAGTAATTCTTTCCCCAGGAAAAAATTTCACAGCTCAGATTATTTTCCAAGATAGCATATGATAAATGGTTGTGTCACTTTCAACACCATTTTTTTGCTGAGCTCTGAATAGCAGAGATAAAAATTAATCTTCTCATTGCTGTCTTCTTAATCTTCTCATTTTGTAGCCGCTGCAGAAAGCTCTACTCTTCAAGTTGCTCTTCAGAATTGAGAAGTCAGCAGTGAATCCTTATATTTGAAGAACTTGCCAGAACCATAGTGCATGCAAGTCCCTTAGATTTAAAATGAAAATTTAAGGTCTGCCACAAAAATAACAGATTGTATAGTAGGATGTTCAGATTCATTTTGTTGATGGCAGTTGAGTGTTTATTTCAATCATTGACCACAGACAGACAATATTTGCAGCTTATGTGCATGAAAGACCCTTCTGTATGCCTTTTATAGTGGTGCTGTAAACTAAGGTTAAGTTACGCCTTTAACTTTCATGTAATTTCCACACAGACAATGAAACTGCTGTCTACACTTTAATGCCAATGGTAATGGCTGACCAACACAGGTGAGTTTTCTTGGCCAGAACCGCAAGAAAAATTAGTATAATACATCTAGACACCGATTCTGAAATACTTTTCATGTAGCACTGTACAGAGATGTGCAACATCTCTATTGTAATGTCCTTTTGGATGGTCCTCAAGCCATCAACATGAATGAGCCATCAAGGCTCATTCAACAAAAGAATGAGGGTGGATTAGGTGTGGGGGAAGGTGTGGGGAACTGGGCCTGGTAGGGGTGGTAGGACTGGACTCCAGCACAGACCAAGCAGTCTGCACTGGGCTGCTCAGATCTGCCCCAGCAATTTCGCTGATGCAGCTCCAAGTAGCCCCATTGCAGTGGCTCGGGGTAAGGGAATATGAGTCCCCTTACTTCAAGTTGTGCTGCAGCCACCTCTAACCCTGTTCCAGCACATGATAGGATTGGGCTGCCCATTCTCCAGTGGATCCAAGTCTTTGTACTTGGCTGATGAAGTTGATGTTCCTCTAGGATAGAATTTATTTTTCTTTCAGGATAGAAACTTTAAACTTCAGAAACTTAGGGCCCAATCCTATCCAACATTCCAGCGCTGAGACAGCTGTGCTAATGGAGCACTTGCTGAATCCTGCAGTGGTGGGAAGTCACGAAGTCCACTTCAAAGTAAGGAAACTAGAAAGTTGGATAGGATTGGGCCCTCAATAACGCACACAAAACAGTAAGATGGAAATAACTTTTTACAGTGCTAATCTTCTTAATTAATAGCACCTGATGTGTTTAAGCCAGCGGTCACCAAACTGGCAACTGCTGAGCACCAAGAAACGTGTGGAAGCATAGCTCTGTTTTCAAGCTGTTGTGGTGGCAGGGGTGCTCTGGGCAACCCCTGGCCCTCCTTGTACAATTGATAGGCAGGAATTGAAGCCAGGGGGCGGGCTTAGCGGCCATGTTGTTAAGTACAAAACATTGCTCATTCCAAGCATTTCAAATGGGTTTTTGCGTGATGTTTACTCCTGAAGTAAAAACTTACCAAAATAACAACGTGTGATCGTGGAGAAACATCATTGGTAACCTAATTATGAGTTAATATGCAATTCCAAGGTTTAATTCCGCGTAATTATATTACTGAACACACCGGACGAAATGCCACTTGCTGTCTATTTAAACTCGGATTGCACTGTTTTGACAGACTTATTTTTTGAAATCTACACAAGCAGAAATAAAGTGTGAACGGGAAGGAAAGAAAAAAAAGGGGAGGGTGGGCAAAAATTAGATAAATATGTAGGAAAATTACATTAAAATCTCTTCATGACACAAGTAGTTGTCAATATGAGAGGAATTCTTTTTTACTTCTAGGCTATTAAGAGTATTTTTTAAAACTTCTACACTCACCCCCCCCCATAAAATTAACTTTCACACGCGTGCCGTGCGAGCGAGCGAGCCCCTCTGGCGGCAATCCTCGTCGTTCGCGGCCAAGAAGGTTCGCGGCGATTATCTGAGTCAGCCATATTGTTCGGTCCAGGTCCATGGCTTCAAGAATGTGACGTCATGGCTTTTCCAGCCATCTAAGCTCCTTGGCTCTGGGCTGTCATGTTTATCACCCAGCGTCCTGCTGCACAGCCTTCTGGGACGGCGGCATAGACGCGACTGCCCAGACTGTTCCTGCCACCACAACAGCTTGTAAATGGAACAGTAAGCACTGTTCAAAGGGGGAAGGGTTTGTCCAAACCCCGGATACAGCCCGTGGACCAGAGTTTGGAGACCCCTAGTTTAAACTGACATGCATGCCTATATTTGAAATGTTAATGGCAGTTGATTGTTCATGTGTTACTTGAACTGAGATCAGTGAAGCTTGGACAGCCATAGTCTTAAACACATGACTTGCAATGAAGATGTTAGATTATAGCTGGGTGTCATAGTTCAAAATGGGTGGAAGGTTTGATTTTCTGTTTTCTTCTTTATTGGTGATATGGCAAACAGAACAGGTGTGTGCTCAATTTGAAAAGTAGTCGGACAGACATTCTAATGTTTAGCTTACTTTTTATTTCAGGTCTGTTTCAGAATTGCTATCAAACTCAAAGTTTGATGTCAATTATGCATTTGGGCGTGTGAAGAGGAGCTTGCTTCATATTGCAGCCAAGTAAGACAACGCTTGAGATCTTAGAAAAAGTAATAAAGCCCTTTTTATAACCATTCTCCAGATATTTGTTGCAGAAGCTTGCTTTAAGTTTATTATGTTTTGCCCTTAAACTTTCTCAAAATGTTCAGCTTTGCTTTTCACTAAACACAAATGTGAGTGAGTTCCTTAAAAAGAAATGTAATCATGTAAACTACTGCAAGCTCATAAAAGTCCGTCATTTAGGCAAAAGACAATTCTTGGGCCTTCTGGCCATAACTTTTGAATTTGATTGAGCATCATTATGTTGCTGACTTCTGTAAAGTTTTCTTTGCAAGTTTCTTTGCCTTTCTTTTAAGAACTTTCCAACCTTTTTCCTCAGCTGTGGATCAGTTGAATGTCTAGTTTTGCTGTTGAAGAAAGGCGCCAATCCCAACTATCAGGACATTTCAGGGTGTACACCACTTCATTTGGCTGCTAGAAATGGGTAAGTGATGTGTTTACTACATTCAGCTTCTCATTTCTGCAAGGCTAAACAAACTTACTGAGTACTTACTGGTCATTCAGAGAAGCCTTGCATAGGTGCCTTGCACAACTCAGCTGAAATGGATCAATACTGCACTTCATCTTCGGAATGTGCTTGACTAAAACTAAAATACTTCATACTATGTTCCGTTCCTTGGGGCTGGAAGTCTTAACTGTTATTCAACACAAGATGGTGTGGAAGACAGCTCTAGTCTCTCTTTGAAAATTGGAGTTGCCCCTGATAAAGAATTATAGTCCTGTACTTGCGATAGTTTGAGCAATAAAGCATTTTCTCTGTAATGGAGATTGCCTCCCTGTATTTGGTACCATCCCCTTCTTTCCTGGGAGAGAGAAGTTTATTGGATGCTTTAATCAAATCCTAGTGCTGAAGAAAGTGTTAGTTTTTGTCTAGAAGTGTGATAAAAGAGCTGCTTCTTTTAAGCCAGAGTTCGCCAAACTCGCCACTGCTGCATCCCAGAAATCCCTTCCCTGTCCTGAGCGACACTTGCCATTCCATGCAAGCACCGCTGCATTTTGCAGCCGATCGACTGGCAGGGATGGTCTGGACAGTCTTGTCTATGCTCAAGTGTCCCAGAACGCAATGCAGCAAGATACTGGGCATAGATGTGACTGCCTAGCCAGTAGGCTGCAAAATGGCGTGCCATTTCGCAGAATGGTAAGCAACGCTCACATAGGGGAGGGGTTTTCCAAACCTTGGATCTGGCCTGCTGGCCGGGGTTTGGAGACCCCTTCTTTAAGCTGGCAGAAGTTAATATTTTTTTTTTTGTAGTACAGTGAAGCTATATGGCTTGAGCTTCATACCTATGGAGTCTCTCTCTCTCCCCCCCCCTTCCCTAGGAATAAGTACTATTGAACATTGTTCCGAAACTGTAATGAGCGAATGTAATGAGCAAACTATATAGATAAACAATATATATAGTTAAAGAATAACAGTGAATGAAGAGACAAAGGACAAAATAGCTTGCTTCCCACTCTGGTAGAAGCTGTTTCATACTGCTGTGTATGACAACTGCTGTGTCACACATGTTCACAGCGCTTTATGGATTTTGAACTGTCTGAATCAACATATGATATGTATATCATAGTCTGTAAAATTCTATAAGAGAAAACCATATTTGTGAAGGTCACTTGGTGCTTCATTGTTCCAGTTCAGTCATAGTTCTGTGCATGGACCTCTAAAATATGTGTGCACACAGATATCCCTCCTTCTGGAGCAGTTTTCCCCATAGGCTTCAGTGGAGGAAGCTGTTTTGTGTAGATTTTTTTCATGTTCCCTCCATATGGGAAATGAGTGAGTAACCTGTTTGTATAAGAAGTTGTATTTAAACATGCACTAGTTTCTGGGCTCAAACATATGAGTGTTCTGGGACTGTTGTGAAAGCAAAGTGCCTAGTGTAGAATTTGGTATTCTGAGAATCTTGCCATTTATTTATTTTTAATTAGAAACTTGTTTTTGTTTTGCTTTGGAAAGAAGCTTCAGGTGTAGATACTGAAATATCTGGTCTGATTCACAAACTTGCTGTGCAAGAATTCCTTTAATGGTAGAGGTGCAGTTATACATCCCTTCCTCTTTCACACATGCACTGTACAACATGTGAGGCAAGTACAGCACACAGTACTGTGCTGTACTGTGCAATTCACACATTCTTCCTCCCCCATGTTTCTGAAAAAATGGTTGTGTATATGGTCCACAATGTTGATCAGCCATTTTGCACATCACATTATGTGTGTGTATGTGTTGCTTAATTTGCTCTGTAAAGGACTTCCAGGTAAACAGGTGTATGAACCAGGCCTCGGGAATCAAAGGGGGAGTATATGAAAGATCTATTGTGATTGATCTGATTTTGTTTTCCTGTACAGCAAGAAGAAATGTATGAGCAAGCTACTGGAATACAGTGCTGATGTCAACATTTGTAATAATGAGGGCCTGACAGCAGTAAGTACTCTAAAGCAGTGGTTCCTAAACTGGTGGGTCACGACCCACCACTCAGGAAAGAACTTGTCCCTGTCCCTTTAAGGGGTGGGAGAGGGGGGAAAGGCAGCAGCAGGGGGGATTTTTTTCTACATATCTCTGACAGTGCCAGCCTCCTGGGGGGTGGGAATGTCCCACACCCCCAGAGATGTCTCTGCAGTGCTCCCCAAGGCTCCTGAACAATAAAAAAAGTTTGAAAAGCACTCCCAGTTTTCATTCAAAACCAGTTATCCACAGATACCATTGATACTGGGATGCCTATTTAAAAGATAGGGGAACATTAAACAAATCTTTTTTTTTTACCTTGTTGCAGCAAAACCACTGATGTTCCCCTATCTTAAAAAGGTGTCCCCGCTGTTTCAAGTATCCATGGAGGGAGGGAGATCTGGAAGCAGATACTAGGGCATGCCTGTACAGCGTTTCACCATTCTATGTACAGAACAGTCTGCTATCAGTAGAAGAATGGATATAGTGCAACTTTATACACGAACAGTGCTATGCATATTAGAGTCATTGTTTTAATCCAGAGATTTTTTCTCACTGAAAGAGAGGGCAGACTTTTATGGGGTTCCCTTTGATTTACCTGTGGAACCAACGTCTTAGAGACTGCCTAGGTGTTCAGTATATGTGACCATTCAGCCAGTATTTGGCTTAATGCAGGCAACTGCATTTAATCACTAATAGCCCTTTGCATTAAATGTTATGAGCCTGTACTTATGCTTGACTTGCTGAATCCCTTGTTCCTGTGTCTTTTTTTAAACCAGATCCATTGGCTTGCTGTTAATGGGCGGACAGAATTACTTCATGATCTTGTACAGCACGTTACAAATGTAGATGTTGAAGATGCAATGGGGCAAACAGCTCTTCACGTGGCATGCCAGAATGGCCACAAGACGGTAGGGGAGACAAATGTGGCTTGTGTTTATTATGGATACTTAGCTTTGATCACCGTGAAGACGTGACATAAATGGCTCAAAGAAACCCATTAATGGAACTTGGATCAACTTACAAGGCATTAGTTGCTTTTTTTGTGGGTCTTTCAGGCCCTCTCAAAAAGAGCTTAATAGTGTAGCTGTTTCTTTAGTAGGCTAATGAGTTTCATCGGGAACTGTACATTTTTCTGCAATGTTCCTTCATGCATGCTTTTTATAAAAGTTAATGAGCCGAGGCAAAACTTGCAACTATGTATTCCGAACTGATACAATGCATAGTAATCAGGTTTGGTTAGAAACTATATCCAAATACATATTACGTGTGCTACAATTGGGCTAACGGAACACTATCCACGTAGTTCATTTGTTGCCTCTCCTGCATAGACTGTGTTGAGATGAAGGATACAAAATGATCTGTTGCTATTATGTATTTAAACCTAGGCGGTAGAAAATATATCTTGAAAACTTGATTTTTAACAAGAGGACTTATTTGTATATGGAACTTTTTATTGCAAGAAGTACTCTTTGTTTTATCAATATTGGTATTGGTATTAGTAATATTGGTATTAGTATTAATATTAATATACAGTCTTTCTATATCGCCTTTCTCACCAACTCTCACAATGAGTGAGAGTCTTACAAACGCAAAGCGGTTCATATAGGTAGGCTGTCACCAAACCTCATTTTTACAAATGGAGTTTTTACAATTAGAGTTCTATGAGACACTCATAGAATTTCTCACTTCCAGATCTTTTCCTTCCTATGTGGCCATCATTCTTTTGCCAACACATGCCATATGAGCTTTCGGCAGGAGCAACCACAAATCAGTCAGGTGGTGTTCATTATTTGTAACTCTAGAGACTAAAGTGAAATACATGTCTGTAGTTTTGCTTCATTTTATTTTATTTTCTTCCAAAAAGACAGTTCAGTGTCTTTTAGACAGTGGTGCTGATATTAACAGGCCCAATGTTTCGGGAGCAACCCCACTCTACTTCGCTTGCAGGTAAGGTTTGTTTAATTTTTAAACCACAATAAGATGTAGTTTATGATATAGTGTATAAGATGTTAAATGCACAGCTATTATGGGGTACTAAGTAGGAAGGGAAGCAATGTTGTGACCATGTTAACTAATAGCCTGCAGCCAGTGGCATTTTCTGCCACATTGAACACATGAAGTTGTCTTATTCCGAGTCAGACCAGTGATCCATATGGGCCAGCACTGTCTGCTGCAACTGGCAGGCACTCTAAGCTCTCTGGGATAGCAGGAATGGAACCAGTATATCCAAAATATGTTTTCCCAATGAGTAAAGGACTCTTCTTCCAAGAGAAGTGATTTGAGTGTCGGCTTCAAAAAAACCAGTGTTACCTGGTTGTGATTCTTGCTGGCTAAAGCTTAAATTTTGTTTTGTGTTCCTGGGTTGTATCCTAAGTAACACATGTGGAAAAATTGTGGCATTCTGCAGTGTTCCACATTCAGTTGTTTGTATGCGGATGAGATTGCACAGCTGTGAAGTTCTGACAATTTTATGTGTTACATCTTGTGCAGCATCTTGCACACACGCAATGCCAAGTTGATTTTTATGCTAGAACTTCTTTCTGTGCAAGCTCCCTTATGCATGTGGAAGAAGGCCATACTTGCTTAATTCTTAATTGGTCGTTACGCCATTTTTAGTTTTAAAAGTGTGGTGCATACACCTGCTTTGTGTTCCTTTACATGAACGTGCATGTTAGTGTTCTCCATTGCATATTCCCTCAATTTCTTGCCAGTGTTGTGTTGTGGTGCAGGCCAGTCAGGGTTGGGATGGATGGCCAATAAATATGGTTTATATAGGGGAATGTTCTTCGACCCTGAAGTCAGGACCCCAATGGGACTGCAAAGCCTCAGTAGTGGGGTCGCGGAAACAACGGAAAAGGTTGAAGATTGTTGGACTAGAGCATCACCAGAGAAAAGGGGAACATCTGATGTACCCCTTCAGGTACCAGGGGACTGTGTCCCGATCCTGCTCAGATTCTTAGCAATTGTGCTAAAATTGCTTTCAATGAAGAAAAGCATCATGGTAACTTTTTATATTCTCTCAAGTAAGAATATTCAGTTACAGTGAACAGTGCTGGGAGTGGAGAGTGGGCAGTGATGGAGGTGGGGTGGGCAAATAGGGTCCTGGGAAGAGACAGGCTGGACAATGGGGTCCCTGGTCTCATATTTAATTCATTTATATATTTGGGTTGTGGCATGGAAAAGGTTGAAGGCTACTGATAGGGGGAAATTGTACTAGCTGGGTAGAAATGGTGAGAAGACTTCTTTCAGTCAACCAACGTGAGGTTATTCGCGCATGATTAGATGTCTTATGCATGCTAATTGTGGAAGTCATTCGAAGGAAAAAATAATCAAGCATTACTGGTTGACTGTGCCTTTCGTTTCCCTTCTAATTTTAGGTGACTCAGTTAAACAATCAGTTTCTTTTTTTTTTTTTTTGGCAAAATGTTTTACAGTATAATTTATTGAAGAAATTTTTAAATCCCTCCCTTCTGTTCCCACAGGGACCACCAGGGCAGCTTGCGATAATAACTATTATTTAGATTTATATTGCAGTCTATGTCATTAGCAAAGATACTTATAGTGGAGGAATCTCAGCACTTCCATTAATTACATTTAGTTCACCTGTGATTAAAGTGCTATGTAAGCAAGATAGGATTTTTCCAAGGCCCTTCAGACATGCTACAGAAATGTTTAGAAAGTTGATTGCTAAACTTTTCCCCTTTTGCTGCTTCTGTCTATGGAGCCACTTAAGTGACCCTCAATCTTAAGAGCTGATAGAAGTACTTGTTTTGCTTATGAAATATTTTCTGGGGAAAGGAAGGCGTTAACTGGTGGCAGAATATGACTGAATAGATGTTCTCCCTGTGTTTCACGTAGCCATGGTCAAAGAGACACTGCTCAGATCCTTCTGATGAGAGGAGCCAAGTATCTGCCAGACAAAAATGGAGTCACTCCCCTTGATCTCTGTGTACAGGTACCAAGTGACTTTAAGCTCTTATGTTACCAGTCCAGTGACCTTTGCCACTGTTTCTGAGAATGTCCTTTTCTGTTATACCAGAAAAGAATGTCCTTTTTTTGTTATACCTTTCACGAGCTGTGAGTGCGTCCTGGAACCAAGTTCCTCCTGGAACCAAGTGCCAGGTAGGCGAGTTGAGCAGCTGTCGAGTTCAGCAGCAGGGTGAGGAAGCCAGGGCCCCAAAACACTGCCCTTCAGCTTCTGTGAGAAGAGGAGTAGCCAGTTCCCACATCTAATACAGCTATGCAGGCAGGCAGGCAGCAGCGGGGTGGGGGCTATCCAGTGTTTTGCACCGAGTGCCGTATGTATGACTATATGCCTCTTGGGCGTAAGTCATGGGTGTGTCCTCGCTGCAAGGAGCTCCAAGCACTGAGGGAACAAGTCTGCTCCCTAGAGTCCTTGGTTGCAGACCTGGAGAAGCAGGTAGAGAGGGATCATGGTGAGACTTCTGGGGACTTGCAGGCTTCATCCCACCCTCAGAGGAGCAGCCCCTCGGCTGCTGGGGTAGGAAGTCTCAGGGCTGGAGGACGTCACTCTGGAAAAGAGGGAAACAATCCTCTGGGGGGGACCTCTTCTTCAGGTGACGGGCCCATACCCAGTCGCACTAAGAATACTCCTCGGCGGGAGGGGGGTTGGGGGCTTCTTGTAGTGGGAGATTCTATAGTTTGCCTAACCCAGACTGGCGAGGGAGGGATGGGTGTTCATGATTTACATTGGGTTACATGATTGCATTGGGTTACTGTGCTTAATAAAGTTAAACCCCAACCTCAGTCTGGTGTCTCCCTTGGGGGTGGTGCAGTGGTAATAGTCTACTTTAAAATGCCAGATGCAGGGGAGTGGCAGCAGGACACAAGTATCTGGTTGTCTTGTGTGCTCCCTGAGGCATCTGGTGGGCCACTGTGAGATCCAGGAAGCTGGACTAGATGGGCCTTTGGCCTGATCCAGCAAGGCTTTTTCTTATGTTTTTATGTTCTTAAAGCACTGCCAAAGAAGATGGGAGATGCTTCTGTATAAAGTCTTTCTGTTCAAAAGAGAATCTTGTATCTTGCTCCTGCCTCCGCCTTCTGCCTCAAAGTCTAATACTGTCCATGTTTCTGGTGCAAGGACCACATACTCATCTTGCCCCAGGAGAGGTGCATGCTTTCCTTCTTCATATGAATGTAATGCGGGTGCATGACTTGGGCATCCTTTTAGCATCCTTTTAACGTTTCAGCATTACATACAAAGTTGCAATGAGATGAAAGCCCCTCTGTGTTGGGATTTGTGTGATCTGCCTTGCACTGGAACAGAACCCCAGTGGCCGAGGAGGCATTGTTCTTAGACAAAGAAGTCCCCAGAAGCACCACCTGACTTGTAAAAAAGATGTTTCCTTTTTTGTACTGCTGTTCAGTTTCTAAACAGCATAGCAAAAGTTGAGGAGGTAAGCAGGGTGAATTGAGGTGGTTATGGAGGTGGCTGATGGATGCAAGCAGCAGTCTGTGCCTACTCACCTCCTGGGGCAGCCCACCTCACTTTGGATGGGTCGATCTCAGTGAAAGTCATTCTTGTGCATGATGAACATTTAAATTGCATTCACCTGTTATTAAAAAAAAGAAAGAAGTCACACTAAAATTTAAGATCCAGGTACTGGTATGAAAGCGACTTCAAGTTTGTCACAGAAGCACAACGTTCAGATCCATAAAGTTCAGAGCCATGGGTGTCTTTGTAGCACAATTCAACGTGAAGGTTTTGTGTACCCATGTGGTGCTATAGTGAATTGTAACTGATTGGGTCCCTCCCTCCACCCCTGTAAAATAAGAATTGATTCAGTTCTTGGATGAGTTTATTACAGAAAGAGAATTCTAACATTGTAGGCTGAAATGTCCTTTTTCAAGTTTTACACTGAGATTGAGTTTGAACATTTTAGGGGTCTCCAAATTTTTCAGTATGAGGGCCACATTGTAGTATTTTACACATTTTCAGAGGCTGAAAAAAAATCAGTTTTTATAAATGAGTGAATGAAATTTAAATGAATGAATAAGTTCTACTTGAATCTTTTTTTGTAATCGGCATGATATGATTCAGTCAATTATGTGACAAAGAAAAATGCCATGCTAAAACTGAGAAATGAAATATGAGTAAAGATGTCAAATACTAGCAATAAAAATATTTTAAGTTCCTGTGGGCCAGATAAAATCTTGTGGGGGAGGGGGGGCTGGGTGTGGCCCCCAGGCCATAGTTCAGAGACCCCTATTCCTAAGGCATGTACTTGAAGCTGAATCCCATGGGTGTTTTGAATTGACTGCTTCCTAGCTTGTGTTTAAAATTGCATTTAGGTATGTTCCAACAAATATTTCAATGGACTTCAGTTATGGCTGCAATCCCTTGCACACTCCCTTGTAAGTATGTCCCATTGAATTCAGTGAGATTTTGAGTTGGACTTGCGTAGGATTGCATGTTTCTTAACTAATTTTGAAAGGATATGTTTAGAATAGCTGGTTATATAAGTATAATATATGGTTACAATATTTGTATTATATCTTTCAGGGTGGCTATGGAGAGACTTGTGAAATTCTAATACAACATCATCCTAGATTATTTCAAACCATTATTCAAATGACACAAAATGAAGATCTCAGAGAAAATATGGTAAATGCAGTTTCATTTTTGTGTTAAATCTCCAAACTGATTTGTAAATCAAGCTCAACTTTTCTTTTAAAGCCTTTGTTCATCCACATTCCCAGTTTCCATACTATAATATGTCTGAGCCTAAGAAATAATTGTACGGACACATCCTGGTATCGGCAGGGGTTCTGTTCCAGAGCTTCCCGTGGATACCTGAAACTTGGGGATACCTGATACTGGGGAGAACATCAGTGGCTTTGCTGCAGCAAGGTAAAAAAAGAGGTTTAATGTTCCCCTATCTTTTTAATAGGCATCCCAGTATCCGTGGTATCTGTGGATACCGAATCAGTGGCTAATGGGGCATATCTGTATATTCAGTGACATAGTAGTATATTCTTCTCTAGTTTATTTCTGAGTTTAGAGCACATTAGAGGGGGCTGGAGGCCCTGTGAGTGGGTTCCTGTTCTCTTGTTTTTTGTACAGTGCTGTATACACTTTTATAAGTCAAAATGGGACAATTATTTCTTAGATATTTCTCGGACATTAGAAGTTTTAAATTCAGTGAAATGCCATTATTAATATATAGGTGTGTGTGTGTGTGTGTGTGTGTGTGTGTGTGTGTGTGTTTGGGGAAAAAAACACCGCTTGTTTTTGTTTTGGGGCTTGTTTAGTTGATAATTGGTTAGACAGCCTTTTTGTTGATTTAAATGGTATCCCTGATGGAGGGCAGCAGATTTTCTTTTTATTTTTTAAACCATGTGCTGACCAAAATGGTGAAATAGAGATGATTCCTTGTTAGGAGAAGCTTTCCCCTTTCTCTCTTACATGGGAGGGAATTCCTTTTCTGAATTGGTCATGGTGCCTGCCGCGTGGTCACTGTGAGAGAAAGCAGGGAATGAACTGGGGTGTCTTTTCTGAAGTGCCCCTGAAATGCTTCTGTGATAGCGCAGAGCCAGGATTCAGCATCATCCTTGCCTTCCAGAATTTTCCAGGCCCCAAACTAAAAGGTCTCAGATGACAACTCTGACTCCAAGAAGAGACTTGGATTTCACAAATGTGAGCAGAGTTACAGCTAGAGGACTATGTTCTTATTTTTAGGATAACGTTCAGAACATTAACATCTCTTCCCCCCCCCCCGAATGGTTGATTTCATTCATTTGGTAATTTAACCAAGTAAGGGTGCAATCATAACCTGAATGTAGGCCAGCACAAGTTATTTGTGGTGGCCCAGGAATGTCAGAAATGCGCATTCTCCCTGATTCTGAGAGTGGTCCAAATGCACTTTACAGTGAATTTGTGACACTCCTGGGCTGGCAAAAGGGACTTGTGCTGGCCTAAATCCAGGTTAGGATTGTGCCCTAAAATTCATATAAATATGCTCTGTCCTTTTTGTTTGTTTTAATCGGATGATAACCTTACTTGTTAAAAATTTAGGTCCCAATTTTATCCCTTGCCAAAAAACCACATGTTTGTATCCAATGGTGGGAAGGGTGACGCGAGGTCAAGTGGGAGGTATCTTTATACTGACCTCTGCATAAGCCCAAGAGCCACCAATGGGTCTTCCTGGACATCCGCCACCTCTTCTGGTGGCATATGTCAGAGGAGAGAGAAGGGGTGGGCAGATTTGAAATGGATGAGATAGGATCTGGCGTGCACCATTGCTGCTGGATCCACCACCTCCTCTCTATGCTTGGTTCCTCCCCCTTCCCTCTAACCCTCCTCCCCCACCACTGACTGACTGGGACTGGCGGGAACAGCAGGGTTTGATTGCTGGTGCCTCTTGTAGCAGTGCTTGCAGAATGTGCATGCCATTGGCAGCCATTTTACAATAGCAGAAACCTCACTATCATAAGCCCCTCAGTCCAACAGCCAAATCCTGGATAGAATTGGGCTATTAGTCCTATTTTCTACTTAAAAACTTGAGTTTTTAGTCTTCAACACTGGTGTATGGTGTTACGAAAGTGTCATGATTGTCTTTTCTGTGTGTCTAGTTGCGACAAGTCCTAGAACACTTATCTCAGCAGAATGAAAACCAGTACCTTAAAATCTTGACAAGCCTTGCTGAGGTGGCTACAACAAATGGTCACAAATTGCTCAGGTAATGTCGGAATGATTATCCTTTTGTTTCCCTCTTTGTGTTTTCTTGTGGAAAGGAACAATTCAGCTTCTATCATGTACAACTTACGAATAGATTTGAAGGGAGTGGCTTCTGTTGTTCTTTTTGAAAGAGAAGAAACCAAGCAGAACTAAATGGGTGGATTATAAAAGTAATTGTATTGGTAGTATTTATATGGATATTTTTTTCCCTTCCCACTGTCTCTGTAAATGACAAAGGGAGATGGAATAGCAGTTGCTTTGATGGCCCACTCCCATGGCCCAAATTTCCTTGCCAAAGAATGTTGAGGGTTCACTGCTAAGAGAACAAGGTTTTCTGGCTGATCTGTTTGGCCAAGTGAGCACCAGGGCTATAGTAAGAATAAGGTGTTTTTTTTTTTCTTGGGATAATGAAATAAAACCCCTAACACCACTTTGTTTGTTTGTAAAAACAAACACAAAACACCCCAAAATCTGCAAAAAAAGAAAACAGTTCTCTGACCCTTCTACATATTTGCTAACAGTCATCAGCCTTTTTATCTCATGACACACTGAGAAGGCGCTAAATTGTCAAGGCGCACCATCAGTTTTTTTACAATTGACAAAGCACACTGGCCAGGGATTCAACCCCCCTCCCCAGTTGCCCTATTAATATATGACTCTCCCGCAATCTCCCATGGCGCACCAGTGTGCCATGACACAGTAATTGAAAATCATTACTCTACCACCTTTACATGCATGTGGCTGCATCTGCTGACACTGTATCACCTACCTGGTACACTTTTAAAGCAATTATACTGTGCAATGTATAAAAATGCCCCCTGGAGTAACACCACTTCCTGAACTTCTCATTTTTGTGAAAAAGTAAAACTGAAAAAGCTTGCCTCTAGTAATATGTCATTTGAGACTGGGAGGCTTTTGTGGGTCTTGGCTATTTTGAAGGTTTTAGTAAGTTTAATTCAGATCAAAAGATTGCTCTTCCCCATTTCAAATTCTGTTCTTTTCAGCTTGTCAAGTAATTATGAAGCTCAAATGAAAAGTCTGTTGAGGATTGTGCGGATTTTCTGTCACGTCTTTCGTCTTGGTCCGTCTGCTCCCAGTAATGGAAATGACATGGGGTACAATGGAAATAAAACTCCAAGAAGTCAGGTGTTCAAGGTCAGAAAAGTAATTGAGGCTATTAGGAAGATAGACCTTAAAGAGATGAATTTCACAAAGCATGCATTCATTAATCAGGCATCTCATGAAGTGGACGTAAGTTTGGTTGACGAACTTTTAAGTTGGGACTACTTTTTCCCTCCGTATAATCAACGTTTAACAGATTAGCCATGTATTTTAAAAAAATGTTTCATTTTTTTCTGCAAATACCATCCTGTCTATCATGAAACAGAGTTCATGCATCTTCAGGTCTTTATTAATTGAATCACTTCTACCTAACCATAGCAAACTGGGTGGTCTTATTTTTGGCATATGTTCATGTTGGCATTTCAGGTCAGTACACTGTTAGGATTATATTTCCTTCAGGTTGTCTTTGATTCAGGATGATCTTTAATGCATAGAATTTCTATAGCACCTCCTTAAGTGAAGTGGCTCATAATTCTTTCTACCTTTTCTCATTGACAATACAAAGTCACTATTGCCCCCATTTTCCAAGTGAGAAACTGAGGTTCAGAGTGTTTGACTTGCCAAAGATCACAATCTGTATTGTATTAGTATAGTGTATTGGGCAAAGTTCTTGCCATTTAATGTTCTTGTTGACTAGCTGCTCAATAATTCAGTTTTTAATATTGCTGTTGTCAAGATTGTAGCCTTCCAAAAAACACTGCCACAAATTGTAGGCATTTGTACTGTGCTGGAAATACATCCTGATTGTTTTTGTTGCATGTGTTCCCTTTAAACAGGTTCTGATTATCAGTTACTTAGTATGACACAGAAATATGCTACTGCAGAATGTTTTTCTCCTACATGAATAAACTTGGCAGTAATCTCTGCAGTGTTGGATTGATGAGTTTTAGATAAGTCTCATTTTGTTCTTTCTTAGTTATTTGCCGTGACACTACCATTACCTGTATATTGGGTGATTATTTTGCCTGGTATCTTTTTAAACTTAGGAGTTGTCAGCTGGATGCATTCTATCATACGTTGATATAACCAAGGTTTGAGTCAGATATCTTCTTTCCCTAGCCAGAGAAGATTGAAGGTCACTTCTTACATTAATTTCTTATATGCTTTTTGAAAATGCATGTTGGTTGATAATGATTGGAGATAGCCATCTTTGGAGAATTGGAATGAATAAGTGTAACTAGCTGATGAGTATCTTGCAAGCTTATCGGATCTTCTACTCAATTCTTGTGGTCATGTCTGACAATTCCGGCATCATGAAGATGTATATCTTTGTTCTGATTTTCTTCTTGCTGCTTCCTCTCGCTGGCTTCAGTCGTAAGATCAACTGTTTAGAGGTGGAAAAGAAAAAAAATTATTTGTAAGCCAGCAGTATTTATGGACAATTAGGGACCACGTTGATATCTGGCTTAGATGATATGCATGTCTAAGCTAAAGAGGATTAACTCTTTTCACTTAGAATCATAGAGTTGAAAGGGACCTACAAGGTCATCTAGCCCAACCCCCTGCCTGTAGCAGGAAATCTTCCTAGAGCATCTCCAGCAGGTGCCTGTCAAGCCTCTGCTTGAAGGTCTCCAGTGAGGGAGAATCTACCAGCAATCTGTTCCACTGTTGAACTGCCCTTATCAAGAAATTCTTCCTGATGTCCAATTGGAATTTCCTCTCTTGCAGTTTGTACCCATTGGACCTAGTTCTACTGTCAAAGGCAGATGAGAATGCTTAAAAGTAATACAAAATATATTCTGTTTAGAAACAAATCTTTGGTATTTTAATATAATTTTTTAAAATAATTTTAACCTCATCTTTCTACCACATGTGGGGCACCCCAAGGC
Organism: Lerista edwardsae; assembly: GCA_029204185.1. NCBI lineage: Eukaryota > Metazoa > Chordata > Lepidosauria > Squamata > Scincidae > Lerista > Lerista edwardsae. Next base: position 5,010,802 of record JAJKFI010000049.1, on the reverse strand, counting down.
AGCTTACAAGATAAAAGATTAAAAAAACCAACACAATTAAAATGATAAAATGTATACAAATACTGTATATGCAGTATGTTAGTGAAACGTGCCTATTTTATATTGGCACCTCACATTTTTATCCACGGCTTAAAAATGGCTTGGGTTATGTGTGAGTTCAGACACTTGCACATATTCTCACAGCAAGAAATTCAAGGTTAACCTTTTCTGTAATACTGTGTCTTACAGGGACCTTTGCAAATCCCCATGATAGCACTCCTTTAAAAAAAAAACAACCCCACACAATTACAGCATGTGCAAGCAGAAAATACTGTTTGGTGAATCTTGGTTATCCAACATTTGTAGCAGTTAAAAGTATTCATTAGGGAGAGGGGCAGGCACTTGGTAAGATGCTGGAAGCATAATATCGAGGAGAAAGCAAGAGATGTGGAATTGACAAAAGAATGGATTCTTGGCAGTTTCTTGGGTGTTCTTGAGCATGATGTGTGGCTGACAGCACCCTCAGGGGAACCAATAAGAATTAATGGATTGTCACTTTCTGTATCACTTTTGCCCGTGTCTTTGTATTGATCCTAATGCTGTTTGTGGGAGAAGGTTCATATTTTGTATGATACACTTTTGTTTAGGAACCTTTTAAGAGACATTATAACCCCATTTCCCTAAGTTCATCACTTCTTCTATCCTAAGGATTCCCCTTTCTTCAGGAACGCCACAAAAATCTCTCTAAAATAGCCTTTATTTCTAACATTAAGACTGCCAGATTAAAATTTAACATTACAAAGCTTGTTCACAGGAGAAAATGATACACTGGATACTCTACCTGCTTCTGGCCAGAAACTGGAGATCATACTAGATAGTACAAAGCTATCACTCCTTTCCTTCATAGAATTCTAGAGCTGGAGAAGGTTTTGTAGTCCAACCTCCCCTGTTCGATAGAGGAAATGGCTGTCCAGCCTCTCCTCGAAGGCCTCCAGCAAGGGAGAATATATCCCGAGATCAGGCGTCTCCAAACCCTGGTACGTGGGCCACATCTGGTCCTCTGGAGAATTTTAGCCATTCCCCAGGGTCTCGGGGTTAAAAATAGCTCAAAAGTCGCACTGTCCCAGAATGGGTAAATACCACATTCAGCCACTAGAGGTGCTGAATGTTAAGCAATATCATGATTCCATTACATTGCTCAGAGCGGCTAAATGAGATGGATACCAATACTGGGAGACCTGATGCTTTTTCAGAATCCATTTCCCCTCTTCCTGTGCAAGTCAATTTTGCTCTCTGCTCCTGTCCTCCCACCCCACCCATTTATTGTGGAGGATTTGTGTTGTTGTTTTTTACATCTCAGGATCACTGTAACCCTGCATTTAATAGTTGTCTGTGTAGTAACAAATAAAGAACAAAATGAAACTGTAAAAGTTAACAGGATTGTATTTTCACTATTGTCAACTATTGTGCCATCTAACACTCTAAGGACCCAATCCTGTCCAACATTCCAGTGCTGGTGAGGCTGTGTGAACGGGGTACTCATTACATCTTGCAGAGGGGGGCATTCACGGAAGTCACTCCAAGGAAAGGGAATGTTTATTCCCTTACTATGGGGCTGCATTGCAGCTGCATCAGTGCTGGAAGCTTAGGTTGGATTGGTCCCTTAGGCTGTTAATGGTTTCCTTTGGATGCATAGGATTGTGCCTTAAAGTCAGTTATGGATTATCTGACATTCCCTCTTCCCCCTCCCACATTTTTCTTGTCATTTGCAGCCTCTGGAGTTACTCTGGCATTCCTTAGATGAATGGTTAGCTCTCATATCAGCAGAACTGATGAAAAATGAGAGGGACTCTGCCGACATCGCTTCCATCTTGCTGAAACAGACGGGACCGGATCAAGAAAATGGCAGTCCTTCCCCTATCTTTGGTGTTGCTTCGTCTGTCAAGAGCAGAGCACTGTCCGCAAACCCCGGCGACTCTAAAACATATGATGTTGTGAGCACGCGGGAAGCGTACGCTGATTGCCAGGATGTAATTTCTGTGACAGCAAACCGGCTGAGTGCTGTCATCCAAGCATTTTATATGTGTTGCTCCTGCCAGATGCCTCAGGGGTAAGGAGGCGCTAACTTTCAGACCCTTCCTGTTGCACTTTCCAGATAATTCCTAACTTTTTTTTGTACCAATGCTGATGAGAATCTAAAGCGCACGCGAGCTCTGGAGTTCCTTTCCTATGTAGTCACCGTACATGTGTTAAAACAGAGGAGTCTCAAAATCTGCTAAACTGTCACTTTTCCTATCCATGCCTATTCAGCTGTGCATGCAGTTTGGATAGAAATAGGAAGGTGCCTTCCTTATAGAAGTACTGGTGCAAGAACATTTTTGTCCCAAGGCTAGAGAGGTTGGTACCATTGCAAGATCTACTTCACATGTTGGCTGACAAATACTCAGGCTCTTCCAGCAGTGCAAGTATTGCAGCTTGTGTCTGAGTGAAATGGCTGTGTTTTATTTTCTGTTGGTAGACAAGATCCGTAATGAAGAAACTATGTTTTGAACAGTATGCAAAAGATTATCTAGAAATCCATCATGTTATCACAGTCTGTATGACTTGGCATATCACGTTTCTTTGAGTGTGAGAGAAAGGCAGGATACAAATTCTTCAAATAAAGAAGGTTTCTGAAGCCCAATATGCTGGCAGCTACAGAGGTTTAAATTCACTGTCCTTTAAACTAAATGGAATGGAAACGGGAAAGGTATACAGTTAATTAAAAATTGGAGAACGGAGAATATCTTGATGAGCTATTAATAGGTCAGTAATGAGGTCAGTAATAATGGTATCGGGGGAAGCCGTTCCAGGCAGGATCTACTAGCTTCTTATGTCCTCAATCCCTATCATTCCTTTTAAATAGGCTTTTCTTAGGAGTTTCCACTATCACTTATGAGTCTAGACTTCAAAATTCTGCCCCTCACAGTCGTCTGAAATCCATTTAGTTCTGCTGATTATTGAGTCATTTTTCTATCACAAGCATTAAAAAAATGATCCTTATTTGACGAACTCTGAGCTGTTCTCAGCTACCTTATTTTAGGAACTAGGGACACACTAGTGGACCAGTAGTCCATTTAATTGGGATTAAATAAATAATGGGTGCTCACCTCCGTTTCTAAGCCTGTAGAGTCGGCGTTCGTCCGAGGACAAGCTTCCGTGATCATGTGGCCAGCATGACTATACGCCGTAGCACACGGAATGCCGTTCCCTTCCCACCGAAGTGGTCCCTATTTATCTCCTTGCATTTTACATGCTTTCAAACTGCTAGGTTGGCAGGAGCTGGGACAAGCAACGAGAGCTCACTCCGTTGCATGGTCTTGAACTCCCAACCTTCCAGTCAGAAAGCCCAGCAGCAGCGGTTTAACCCGCAGTGCCACCACGTCCCTACAAATAATTTTAACGAAGCTGTTCTAGAATAAATTATTTGGATTGCATCATAGTAAACTAGACTATGCTGAACCATTATCTTGTTGTTTGGATACTTCGTTAATCTGCACGTTTTATTCCAGAATGACATCGCCTCGCTTCATAGAGTTTGTGTGCAGACACGACAACGTTCTTAAATGCTTTGTAAACCGGTATGTCCTTGGAAATGTGCTCCTTTCATGAAATGTTCCTTGTAGTGATAACTTTAACCTGTGATGTGTGTTGTCTAAACAGCCATCTAGCCAATGTGTTTACCTGAAGTGTAATTTTACTCAGACACAGCAATTGAAATTAGTGTCCATGAACATTTGCTTATGAATGTAAGAGTGAGGCTTAATTTAAGAAGTCATGTCATACAATAGTTAAGAAAGGTTAGCACTACATACCAATGTTAGTGGGGCATATTTGGTTTTTGTTAGATTTCTTGTCACATTTCAGAATCTAGTTATATGCATTTTATATACATCCAAGCATCTATTTGAATTTATATGACTAATTCATTTGACATTACTTTTAGAAACATAGGAATTTGTGCAAATATCAAAAGCACTTACTGTCTCATGTCAACAGTACCCAGGGTTGTAAGCCTTTGCCTCCAAGTTGGGGTCTATTTATCTCCTGAATCAGCCAATGGGCTTGACTGTCAATTTCAGGTGGATGATGTTGTTTTCCAGGAATCCCAAAATCATTTTTGATCACTTCCACTTTCTTCTGGAGTGTCCTGAGCTCATGTCCAGATTCATGCACATCATTAAAGCACAAGTAAGTTCTGAAAACACAGTTTAAGACTTAACACAATATACAACTCCAGCATGTGCTATTCCTAAAAGAGCAATTTTCAACATCTGTGCTGTGGCTGATTGGTGTGCTGTGAATGTTCCACAGCTGTTCCACAGGAGTTTGGGGGAGTTTCACTTATTAGGAGGTAGGGCTGCCCCTTCTGGGTGTGCACCATGTTATTTCCAAGCCTGAGTGAAACTCTGGGTGACTCTGCAGCCCAGCTTTCTCATCCAAATAGGGAGAGGCAAGGCTACTTAATATACACCAACCAAAGTCAGGAAATGCATGCAGCCAAGCAGACCAATCAGAAACCCAAAAGAGTCATGGTGGTGGCTTTTTAGAAGTAGTTGGCTGCATTGGGAGGGGAGGATCAAAAATTTTTTTTTTTAGTGCGGGTCACATGAAAGGTGCATTATGATGCCTGGTTTTTTTTGCTCTTCAACATAGCTGGTAGATGGCTGTTCCCATTTTAGGTATGTTGTGAGACTGAACTTGAGAGGGTTGACTTAAAGGTATCTAGTGAACCCGTTGCTAAGTAGAGATTTGAGTCTAGGCCTTCTAGTTCTAAAATTAAAATGTGCGTTCTGCTTGTACTCTGTCTTTCACTCCGTGAGTAAATTTTGGCGGCTCTGTACTTGAATTTATGAGATGATTCCTGTTGCTGTTGAGGTGCTACTTGTTGCTGACATCAGCTGAATGCTAACTAAGCAACACAGAATCCTTGTTTAGAAGGCGATCAAACTCTGCTGTAAAATTAAAGTTTTTAATGATCCCCGTATCACAAGAACTTCAAATTCTTTGGGCACTGTGTTGGTTATAAAATCTAATACAGTTGGGCCTAATTATCTGCCTACTTGGAGCTCGCAGGTTTGTTTCACCATAGGGTCCTACCCTCCCCCCCCCCAGATTGGGCCCTTTCTGGCCCTCCAAATCCGACCGGAGCATAGTTCCGGTTCAAAGAGTGGGGATGTGGGCAAATTCCATGGGTTTGATTACCTGTGGATTTTTTAAATCCATGGTGGTTCTGGGAACGGAACACCCATGAATAAAAAGGCCCTACTGTACTTACAGTTCCATCCTTATAAGTGTATGACTGCTGAAACTTAATCCATATTCAAGTGTGAATCCAGGCTCCTAGGTGGAGGTGTGTGTTGTTTATAGAGGCCATTCAGAGCATCCTTTATATGTTAAAAAATACTCTCCTTCCGCCCTGATAGAACTTCAGGCTCCATTTTTGAGAGGTGTCAGCAAAGTGCTTCACTGCAACTTATTTTCTAAATATCCATAGCTGTGAGACTAGAATAATTCTAAATACTTGAAATGCTCATTTATCTGTGCCAGTTGTACTTGGACCTGGTGTGAGTTTTTCTCTCTAGGAGGTCTTAGTCTAATGTAAACAAATCCATTAATCACACACAATGTTGGAAGTGACCCCTCTGGCATGCTTTTGGTTCTGAATATTAAATCCACTTCAGCCTGCAGAAATGGTGTAACATTACAAACGGATTACATTACATAATATATCCGTGTCATCAGGTATGAAAACAAATAGTCTTACAGCTTTTGAAATGTATAGAGCATAAATAAATTTATTATGAACAAGTGGTTTACAGTCTTGTTAAGACTGTTTACATGCCACTTTTCAATCAGTTTCCATGGAAAAAAACCCCAACCAGTTAAATGGTTCCCTGTCACCAAAGGGTTCACAATCTAATAAAAGATGCAGAAGAGAGGCCAGCAACAGCCATTGGTAAAGATGTCATGCTGGGGCAAAGAGGGACAGTTGTTCTTGCGTTCATAAATATAAGAGAACACCACTTTCATGGGTTCCTCTTTGCCCTTAGCAGGGTTATATGTTGTCATAGCAGCTATATGAGGCAGAGCATTGTAATGCATGATGTCTAGCTGTAAGTTCCATTTTACAGATGTCACTGAGGTAAAAAAAAAAACAGAAGGTGGTTGCCATTCAGTGAGTCTCCCAACTCCAGCAGAGATGTAGGGCGAAATCCTAACCTGGAGTTCAGCCAGCAAAGTTCGGCTGGCACAAGGGCTACTATAAAGTGTGTTTGAACCACTCTTGGAGTCAGGGAGGATGGTGCACATCTGTGTGCTGCCCTCTCTTACTCCAAGAGTAGTCCAAACATACTTTACGGTGTCCCTTGTGCCAGCCAAACTTCACTGGTCTAACTGTGCTGGCCTAAGAACAGGTTATAATTGTACCTTTAAACTATGGGCTAGACCCAGGGAAACATTTTATCTATGTCCACATGTCTATGGGAGCATTGCTTCTCAAATGGCAGCCTTCAGTGCTGCCTGGCAAATGTCTCATTCATTTATCAATTAAAATATTTATATTCTGCTTATTGGCTATGTGCAAGCCCCCAAAGCCGCTGAGCGAATGTTCAAAACTGAGTGGCATTTAAAAGCAGTTTGTGATCTGGCTTGTAATGAGAAAAAAGTCAAAAATTCTGCTGGACCAGTGCCTTCATGCGTAGATTATGAAGGCCTGTGGATCCCGCTCTTCAGGTTCTTGGTACCAGCCCAATGCTTTTCTTCTCCCGTTCTGTTCTTTTTTGATCGTGTATGTGATGCATTTGTCCCTCTGTGTGTGTTTTCCTCCCTTTAGCCCTTTAAAGAGCGCTGTGAATGGTTTTATGAGCACTTACATTCAGGACAGCCAGACTCAGACATGGTCCATAGGCCAGTCAACGAAAATGACATTCTGCTGGTCCACCGAGGTAAGGAACTCCACCTGTAGCATCCTCTTCATGCAAGACTCTTCTGTGTTGACCCAAGTTAAAAAAAATTAATTGATTTTCATATTTAGATTCTATTTTTAGGAGCAGCTGTGAAGTTGTGTCTAAAGCAAACTGCGCAAAGCTAAAACAGGGGATTGCGGTGCGTTTCCATGGTGAAGAAGGCATGGTGAGTAGAATTATACAGGGTGTCCACAAAGTCTCTTTACAATTTCAGAAATCACGAAAATGCAAATGATGAAATATGTTGATGAAATTTATTTTACATACTAAGTTATTATTAAAGTTTGTACTATTAATTCATGCAAAATAAACTTCAATATATACTCCTAATATTGTATACTTTCCATACATGTATCTCTTCATTTGTTTTTGTAATACAAGTTTGAAATTGTAAAGAGACTTTGTGGACACCCTGTATATTACATAATGTGTAAAACATAGTTTACATAAGAGATGTTTTAAAATAGACTTTCTAGGGCAGCACTTTTGAATCTTTCATAGTGAGCCTCTCTAAATAAGAAAGGGGGAAAAAAACTGTCTGTGTTCTTTGTTTTACCAGATTCTGAGGTAGGTAAATGAAAGCAGAAAAGGTGTTCAGCAATGTGCCTAATGGAATTTGGTTGTTCTTATCACAAGAGTAATGGTGTTCTATAGAGGTGTGTGCATATGTGCCAGTTACAATGGACCCTCACTTTTACAGTGGTAATCAGTTCCAGAGGGACCTTCGTGTTCTGAAAATATTGTAATGTGAACCCAATAACACATTTTTGGGGTGATTTGTTTCCTCAGAAGTTGCAGCTTCTGCTATGGAATAGCTACGGAATAGCTACGGAATCAAGCTATTTCTCTTTTAAAAGTTATTTAAAAGATCCTTTCTGCCTTCTTTAGGGGACATGGTTATCAGTTTATACAATACTTAATTATGAAGCACAATTACAATCCTATATCTGTATACACAGTCATGATGTTAAAAATGCTGCTATTGACTGAGATGCTACCTAGAAGTCTTGCCTTTGCTTCTGCTGTATCCTTCCCTTCATACAGCCATGATGTTTACAACTCTGCTAATGGCTGTGACACTAAGCCAATCCCTGATTGGCTTACCTATTGCCTATAAGGCTCTTTTGAACGCAGTCATGAGTCCACTGTAAAGTGAGGGTTCCCCCCCCCCCGTGTGCGTGTGTGTGAGGAAAAATGTTTATACTGCTTTTCTAATGCTCAAAGTTGTATACAACAATTTATATGCTTACTTTTGCATCCTTATGGTCTTTTGCACCTAGGGTCAAGGTGTGGTACGCGAGTGGTTTGACATCCTATCCAATGAGATCGTTAACCCAGATTATGCACTCTTCACTCAGTCTGCTGACGGTACGTTGGTGCCTCCCTTTCTCTTATAATAAAAGTTTGCATTAGTTTAGAACAGCAAACATTCTTCCACATGCTTCTTTAGCATGAAAGGGCAGACGTGCACTGACCTCCCCATGCCACTTCTGGAATGGTGCTGGTAAGTTTGCCCCAGCTGAGGGAGGCTGACGTAGGGAGTTCGGGGGGGCATTGAGGGGAGGGCAGATAGTGGCAGGGAGGGAGGACCTGTGGACAGACCAGCCTGGGGAGGGGGCTGGCCAGAACCAAACCCCTGGCCCTAGCCCATTTGGACTTACCTGGGCCTCTCAGATCTGTGCTAGTGATCTTGCTGGCACAGATCCAATGACCCATACTGGGATGGCTGAGACGTGACCACAAGGGGAATTATCCCACAAGGGGAATTAAACCCCATTACTCTGGGTTGTGTTGCAGCTACTCCCACCCAGTGCTGGATAGAGGGTGGGCAGGCTGGCTAGCTTCCCTATTCCAGCACAGGTTAGGTTTGGGTTGCAAAAGAGTTGAGTTCAACTGCAGTGCCACAAATGGCACAGTTCTGAGAGGAAATATTCCTGTACCCAGCCTATGTATTGTTCAGTAAGTGTGCTGGTGGTGTAAACAGCTTCAGTGCTGCATGTGCCCCATTGGATTTTTGAGTTTTTCTCTTCCAACAGCAGACTCTGCTTCTATAACAAATTGTTTGCTTAAAGTGGTTTCAAAAGTGGTTTGTCAGGTGGCAAACCTATAGCTCCATCCGGCCTTTGGAATCACTCTCTGGGTCTTGCTCTATGTCTTCTCAATTTGAAAGGTGTCAAAAAGAAGGCGGAGACCTACTGTAGCTCCCTCAGAGAAGGCTAGAATGCTGAATGTTTCAAAGGAAGATGTTTGAAACTCCCTCTCTTCTCTCATCAGTTTTTTTTTTTCTGAGGAAGCAGACAGAAAGCAGGTCCTTGGAATATTGATATTTCTGTATTTTAGCATTTTCAAAGCTTTTTTTAACAGTAACTGTGACCTTTTTGTCTGTGCCTAGTAATTTGAAAGGAACAAATGAAATGAAAGAAAACCATTCATTTGAACATAATACAGATGCTTACTAATTTATTTTGTTGCTTGTTCTACTCTAAAGCTTTTTAAACTATGTGTAGAAGCCTTGAAAAATGATGTATGTACACCTCCTCATGGTGTTCAGAATTTATGATACCAGGGTAATTATCTCCCTTTGTGACTCCAGCAATTCCACTTCCAAGTCAAGAATATAAACTAGGGGAGTGTAAAGCTGTACCCATTATTTCTGCATGTTAGTGCTACATGTTCGGAGGTGCAATCCTAACCTGGAGTTAGGCTGACACAAGTCCCTTACGCTGACCCAGGAGTGTTGCAAATGCGCCATAAAGCATGCTTGCACCATTCTCGGAGTCAGGGAGGCTGGCACACAGATGTGTGTCATTCTTCCTGGCGCCAAGAGGGGCCCAAATACGACTTACCGTGCATTTGCAACACTTTGCCTAACTCCAGGTTGAGATTGTGCCCTGGGATACATGTACACTTTCAGTGCAGACCCAAACAATTGTTGCATATTGCAGTACATGTGTACAATTATGTACTGGTTTTATTGTGCCCCCTTCTTCTAGTACTCAGCCACGTGTGTGTGTCGGTCTGATGATACTTTCATAAATCATTTCTTTTGTCCCCACAGTTGTTCCATGCTATGTGTAATTTGTTAACCCCCTCATATTAATTACTTTTGAATTCAATCTTTTATTTATGGAGAAGTTCAATAATAAGGGAGTGATTCTTGCCTGGCTTTTTCTTGCAATGATCAAGTCTATCTTCAGTGAAATATCCCTATTTAAAAACTAAATTAAATCAGAGATCTTGAATTGTTCCTTCTGTTTGTCACCTGCATTTTTATTTCTGCTGCTATTGTTCATACTGCATCACAGAAAAATAGATCAATGTTCCAATAGGTTTAAAAACCAATCAGCACAACATAATACTTTGTTTTTGTAGGAACCACTTTCCAGCCAAATAGCAACTCTTCTGTAAATCCTGATCACTTGAATTACTTCAGATTTGCTGGACAGATCTTGGGTTTAGCGTTGAATCACAGGCAACTGGTCAACATTTACTTCACAAGGTCATTCTACAAGCATATCCTTGGTATGGTGTCATTAGTGCTGTAAATCTCTAAGGATGTATCGTATATTATGTAATCCAGCAAAAAAAATGATTACAGTATATTATCTAAATAAGTATCCTGCCCCATCCCTGAACTCAAGAGAGGGTCACAGTGTTATTTTTGAAGTGCCAGTCTTACAGTATATCTAGATTGTAGAGAAGCAATCTCTGATTCCAGTTTAGCATTCCTATGGTTCTTTTCTAAAATACTTATAGTGTTTGTGCACAACAATTCTGTAAGGCAGGCTAGTACGCTTCTGATATTAGGTGGGAAACTAAAAAATGATAGTTTTCTTTAGGAGCAGGGTATGTTTTATCTGTCTAGCTCACTGGTAGAGCCAGAGGCATCACTAGGGTTTGCATCACCCACTGCAAGATCACCCCCATGATGGATCTCCTCAAATACCAGTCACACACAGTAAATTACAATATCATACGCACAACCTAAATGCAGTGGCATCACTAGGGTGGTGTATTCTGCATTCTCAGTCAGTCAGTCAGTACTGGTCACCCCAACATATCAGTAACCACCAAAAAAACCATTGGCCAACCTGATGACATTCACACAACTGAATAAGAGTGTTTGTATTGGCTCTGATACATGGAAATGAGAGCTGACTCATAAACACTTTATTGGTTCCCTGCTGTGTCATAACACCTCATTAGTCAGTTTTGAGTTAGGGAAATTCACTTTTTTGTTACAATAGGCAGTTGTGTTTTCCTCTTCTGGTTATTTGGTATAACCTTTGATAGAATACAGATATGTTGACATGGTTTGTTTCATTGCATTCCGCATTAAATTATGCATTGAATGATATATAACATTATGGTATTATCTGAAAATACCATGGATTCATCTAGCTCAGCATCATCTGCACAGACTGACAGTGGGCCACTAGGGTTTCAGATGGGGGTCTTTCCAATTCTTACCTGAAGATGTCAGAGACCACCTTAATGCAGAGCATACGATCTACCACTGATCTATGGCACTTTGCGTACAGAAGTCTTGGAAGAATCCTTTGCAATTCCAGGTGGGAAAGACACAAGTTTTGACGCTTGTCACCTCCAGTCAGTGTAGACCAGTGGTTGGTGGGTCATGACCCACCAGGAGGCATTGGGCTATGCCCCTTTAAGGGGTGGGGAGAGGGAAAAGGCAGCAGCATGATCACAAAACTGGAAGTGGGTCATGATCATGTTGTGCTTTGCAGCTTGGAGAGCCCTGCAGGGGGGGGTCCCCAGGGCTCCCTCCCCGGATGCCACCACTGCCAGAGGCAAGTAAAAAAGAGTCCCTCTGGCCAAAGCAGCAGCGCAATCCTGGGGATTGCGCTGCTTCCTTTTCCCTGACATACATGGCTCCCAACTCCCTCCGAGAAGCTTGGGAACCACTGGTGTAGACCATAGTGACCTATGTGGACCAGTGGTCTGATTTGGTATAAAGCAGATTTATACATTCAAATGCTACCCATTGAGTTGATGGCTTAGCTGGATCTAAAATGGAGACCTTTCCATATGTAGTTCATGTTATTTACATCAGTACTCCACAAGCTTCTTTGAAGAAAAAAAAAATTAGCGTAGCTTCAGGGCGCAATCCTAAACTGAGTGAGGCCGGCATAAGCTAAGCCAACAAAGTTTGGCCAGCACAAGGGACACCGTAAAGTATGTTTGGACCACTCTTGGAGTCAGAGAGGCCAGCACACAGACGTGAGCCATCCTTCCTGACTCCGAGAGTACTCCAAACATGCTTTATGGTCACCCCTGCGCTGGCCAAACTTTTCTGGCTTAGTTTATGCTGGCCTAACTCCAGTTTAGGATTGCACTCTCAATGTTGTGCAAGATACATAATACTTTTGTGTTCTCTGGGAAAATCACAGTTTTCTAGAAACGATCTGTTTTCTGCTATGGATTGTCATGACTGTTGCTTTGTTTTCATTTCACCCTGTGTGTCTGCAGAGGGCAGTCTTTTACCATGAATAAAACAAAGCAATGCAAACCAATTCCTGAACTAATATGCATGCGGGGTTTTCGTTTTCTCCAAGGCATTCCTGTGAATTATCAGGATGTGGCATCTATTGATCCAGAATATGCAAAGAATTTGCAGTGGATCCTAGATAATGATATCAGTGACTTGGGCCTGGAGCTGACCTTTTCCGTGGAGACGGATGTATTTGGAGCAATGGAAGAAGTGCCTTTGAAACCAGGGGGGACAAGCATAATCGTCACACAGGAAAACAAAGTGAGTCATTTTGGATTGCAGTTACATGTTACGATTCTGATGTACAGCGTGTTTTAAATTAGACCAATGGCAGCATTTAGTTGGTTGTCTGTAGCTGAAATAGGACACCAGCAAAATGGGTCATGATGCACCAATTCTGGGCTGTCAGTTCTCTCTACGAATGCCCCTCCGGAAGTCCGGACCCTGAGAACTATCCAAAGAAATACTTCACAGGGCCTCCCACTTTCTCTGAGCCTTTCTCCTGCCTCTGTGGTGAATGGATGTGGGTATTTGGCCTGGTCACAGGAGCCAGTTCAGCATAGTTTAGTCCTGTTTGATCAGGCCAGAAAATGGGAAAAGGAAGAACAAGAAGAAACTGGCATCCTCTTCTTGCTTGTAGTGGACACCAAGCCAACCTCATTGCTATGTCTCATCCCCAATTGTCTGCTCTGTCTTCCTTGCCTTCTGTTGAAACAACTGGTTGTTATCTGTACTGAATAAGGTGCTACTGAACCAATGGTTAACTGCTGCTTCCTGTTTATCATTAGAGTTGGTTTAATCCAGTTTAATCTCTTAGGGACGTTGTGGCGCAGTGGGTTAAACCACTGCTGCTGGGCTTTCTGACCGGAAGGTTGGGAGTTCAAGACTGTGCAACGGAGTAAGCTCCTGTTGCTTGCCCCATCTCCTGCCAACTTAGCAGTTCGAAAGCACCTAAAAATACAATTAGATAAATAGGTGCCGCTTCGGTGGGAAGGTAACGGCATTCTGTGCGCTACGGCATATAGTCATGCTGGCCACATGACCACGGAAGCTTGTCCTCGTACAAACGCCAACTCTACAGGCTTAGAAACAGAGATGAGCACCGCCCCCTACAGTCGGTCACGACTATACCATTCGGTCGTGGGGAAACCTTTATCTTTACCTTTTTAATCTCTTAAACCAAGATGCGCTTTGCCCCCAGTAAGGTTTTTAAACAATGTTAATGCGGGGTGGTGGTGCGTGCAGCCCCCCCCCCAGTCTGCTGATAACAAAATCCACGGATATGGAATTCGCGGAGATGGAGGCCCGCATGTGTAAGTTATGTGAGTTCCTTCTCTGCCTCCCACTGCAAACTCCCATAATGCTACACTGGAACGGTATTAACCCGGTATGTATCCACCTTCGCTGGAGACGCACTCGCCTACTCCAGTATGTATCCACCTTACATCCTACTTTATTAATGCGTGTATCCACCTGGTTCTAACATTGATTCTCTTTCTTTACATCCTACTTTATTAATGCACTGAAACACACATTTTCACATCTGTCATCAAAAATACGTAAGGTACTATCAAATATGACCTATTGCTATCCTACAGGGTTGGAAACATTTGGAGGCCTAATGTACAACCAAGGGGGTTCATGGTCTTGATGGGTATTAACCCGGATGGTCTCGATGGTGGGTGTGCTGTTATATCAAGAAGGTTAGATTAACTGGAGTCGGCATCCCTGTTGAATTGATAGGAATCGAGTGAAGCCAGGGGGCGGGCTTAGCGGCCATGTTTGTGTGCCCCAAACAATCTTTATTCCAAGCATTTCAGATTGCTTTTCGTGTGATGTTTAGCACTTAATAATTTACTCCTGAAGTAAAAACTTACCAAAATAACAACGTGTGATCGTGTAGAAACATCATTGGTAACCTAATTATGAGTTAATATGCAATTCCAAGGTTTAATTCCGCGTAATTATATTACTGAACACACCGGGCGAAATGCCACTTGCTGTCTATTTAAACTCGGATTGCACTGTTTTGACAGACTTATTTTTTGAAATCTACACAAGCAGAAATAATGTGTGAACGGGAAGGAAAGAAAAAAAGGTGAGGGTGGGCAAAAATCAGATAAATATATAGGAAAATTACATTAAAATCTCTTCATGACACAAGTAGTTGTCAATATGAGAGTAATTCTTTTTTACTTCTAGACTATTAAATTTTTTTAAACTTCTACACTCACCCCCCCCCCCATAAAACAAATTCTGTTAATGTTCAGAATTTCAAAAATATTATAGTAGAAAATGGAAGGCGGGAAAAAACGTGTAAACGGGAAGGGGGGAAAAAGGAGGGGGGAAATATTACATACCAATGTAATGTGAATACATGAACCTTTCCGTGGAAATTAAATCCCATTTTTCGTAAAGCGATTCGCACACCCGTATGCAGAACACACAGGCATGATTAAAAAGTTGATATTAACTTTTACACACGAGCAGGAAGATTTTTATTCGTGAATTCGCGGCAATCCTCATTGGCGGGAAAGATCTGAGTCAGCCATATTTGTGTGCCCCAGAAGCTTCAAGAAAATGACGTCATGCCGACTCCAGTCAATCTAACCTTTTTGTGTTATATCCCCCAAACCTGGGTATTTTCATACCCCTCTGGCACAATTACTTATCCTATCAGGATAAAGGTCGGTTTCTCCTGATTGCATCACTAGCGGAATGGAACCTTCTTGATTAGATTTGCATTCCTGACCCCAGCTACGACCTCACACCTTTTGCAAACACAAAGGAGATAGGCATGTAGTTTCAGCTCTTTCCCACCGAAGGTGGATACATGCCAGGTTAATAGAGTGCATCTCCAGCGAAGGTGGATACATACCGGGTTAATACCCACTGGAACTTTGTTTCTTACTCTGATGTAAGGAAACAAACTTAGTGCTTTGCTAGAACTTTGTTTCTTTTATTTTCACCACAAGATGATGTTTCTAGGCGTTTCTAGCAAGAACGCCTGTGTGATGCAAACTGAGACTAAAATGTGCCCTTTCCATTATTACAAGTTCCATGGGTATGTTATCTGGCAAATGTGAAATTAGTTTTTAATTGCTCTTTAGGAAGTGATTGTGGACTGTGGATATCCATAGTCATTCAAATGTGCGTGAGCTTTTGGAGAAGGCCACGTTGCTTTCTTCATTGTATACTAAAGTTAACCTGTCCTTTTAGAAGGAGGGACTCCTGTGCATGGCTATCCCTCTTTGGGGCTCTAGCACATGCATGCAGAATGTTGTTGTTGTTGTTGTTGTTCAGTCGCTAAGTCGTGTCCGACTCTTCGCGACCCCGTGGACCACAGCACGCCAGGCCTCCCTGTCCTCCACTAGCTTCCAGAGTTCTCCCGACTTCATGTTCATCGCTTTGGTGACCTTATCTAACCATCTCATCCTCTGCCGCCCCCTTCTCCTTTTGCCTTTGATCTTTCCCAGCATGAGGGTCTTTTCTCAAGAGTCCTCTCTTCTCAGGAGGTGGCCAAAGTATTGGAACTTCAGCTTCAGGATTTGTCCTTCCAGGGAGCAATCGGGCTTGACTTCCTGTAGGATTGACCGATTGGATCTCCTTGCAGTCCAGGGGACTCTCAAGAGTCTTCTCCAACACCATAATTCAAAAAGAATCTTGTTGGAGACTAG
Organism: Lerista edwardsae; assembly: GCA_029204185.1. Taxonomy (NCBI): domain Eukaryota; kingdom Metazoa; phylum Chordata; class Lepidosauria; order Squamata; family Scincidae; genus Lerista; species Lerista edwardsae. Next base: position 4,994,627 of record JAJKFI010000049.1, on the reverse strand, counting down.
CAATCTGCCATGTTAAGCAGTGGCCACTTGGTGTCACTTGACCTTTGTGTTTTTCCTCACTTTTTGGCACTTTCATAAATACTGATTTCTTCTGTGACTAATAGTGTCATATATTTAATAAGCATATTTGATATTCTGTGCCCAGATTTTTTTAAATTAACCAGTAGTTGTTCGTACACATTCCTCCCAAATATCAGATTCTTTAAAGAACTGAGGGTGCAGTCGTAACCAACTTTCCAGCACCAAGATAAGGGCAATGCAGCTCTGATGTAAGGAAACAAACATTTCCTTACCTTGAGGAGGCCTCCGTGACTAAAACGCCATTGCAGGATGCAGCACATGCCCCATTGGCACAGCTATGTCAGTGCTGGAAAGTTAGTTAGGATTGCACCAAGCTATAGTAGGTCTGTGCTGAGAGATTAAGCAAATATTTTGTTCCTTCTAATGTTTTAGAATGAATATTTGTGAGGAAGTTATGAATGTATCTTCATATCTTGTGTCTTCACATCATGCAATAACTGCAATTTAATGTTCCCCTCCAATTCGAAAGGCCTCCTTGTTAGAATAGGGTGGTCATGGGGGTTGAGCTGGACAATGATTGGCAATGGCTTGTATACAGTATGTCCTATATATTCTTATCTCACTTGACTTGAAGATTTCCTCTCTTGCTTGTCATATATCTGCCAAGCTTCCCTTATTGGTGTAGCAGTTAAGGATGGGAAAGATGCCTGAATGACTTTGGTTCTGGTTGGGATGTGACCTAGAGCAGGGATTTTTGGCCTTTTTTAATCGCATGGCTTTTATCTCAGTTATTTTATGGCAAGGCACTAAAATGGACAAGGCACACCATCGGCTTTTTGACAATTGACAAGGTGCACTATACTGTCGGTGAGGGGCTCACATCCCCCAATGGTCCTACTAATACAGGACTCTTTCCCAAGTTCCCACGGCACACCAGTGTGCCATGGCACAGTGGTTGAAAATGACTGACCAAGAGACTGTGGGGTAGACAGATATCTGTTACAGAACAATAAAGATGCTGTTTGTGTTTCAGCAATAGTAGTAGCTGAGCAATGATAAGAACATAAGAAGAGCCCTGCTGGATCAGGCCAAAGGCCCATCTTGTCCAGCTTCCTGTATCTCACAGTGGCCCACCAGGTGCCCCAGGGAGGCATGAGACAACAAGATGCTTGCATCCTGTTGCCACTCCCTTGTACCCGGTACTCTGAAGTAGCCCACCACCTTTGTAAGGAGGTTGCACAATCCATCATTGCCTATAGCCCACGATGGACCTTTCCTCCAGAAATCCGTCCAATCCCCTCTTAAAGGCATCAAGACCAGATGCCATCACTACCTCCTGTGGCAAAGAGTTCCACAGATTAACTACCCGGTGGGTAAAAAAGTACTTCCTTTTATCTGTTTTAACTCTCCCAACCCTCAGTTTTAGCGGATGCTCCCTGGTTCTGGTGTTTTGAGAGAGGGAAAAGACATTTGAGAGAGGGAAATGATAATTCCATGCTTATTTGAAATTCTATAGTAGCCTTTAAATGTTCAAAATGGTAGCTGTGATAGCCATCTCTTTAAGATAGGAGAGCATAAACTCTGTCCACAGTGGTTGAGAAGTATTTAAATCGTAGGAAATCAGCAGTGGAAGCATGAGGAATGGAGAAACTGTTTATACATACAGTGTGAGAAGAGCAGGTCAGGGAAGGATCTTTTACCTCTGTCTGACTCTCTAAAGCACCTGCACCCTACATAGGTCAAATGCTGGGAAGCCTCAGAATTATGTTCAGCAGAGGCCCTTGTACCCATTTAATCTAGCACTGTTAGATCAATCTTTATCTTGCCTTGTGATTTTCCTTTGGAACTCCTTTTGGGCATAGTAGGAGGAATAAAATATTTTAGAAGTATAAACCAGAATTGCACCTCTTCAGTTATATCCTTTCTGTCTTCTCTCCCTGCTCGTTTCTCCTCAGGGATTTTCATATCTTTTTTTTTTTTTCTAATTATGTGCTGCACCTGTTAAGCTCTTTGAGTATAAAAAATGTTCACATTTTGAACAGCTTTGAAGTACAGATGTTCTTCAAATCTGAACATCCCGTTGATCATGAAAGTGTCTCTTCAGAGCCTTTGGGAATTTCCGAATGTGTTGGTGTGCTTTTTCATTTTGGAACGAAACATGTGGTACAATCCTAGGCATGTCCACTCAGAGGCTAGTCTCTTGAATCCAGTGACACTTACTCCAAGGAAACTTACTTCAGGGCGTATAGCAGCACTTCCCAAACTTACTCAGCTTGCGACACCTTCTCCAGAACCCGGAACCTGGAAGTAAATGGCAACCACATGTTTCGTGTCACACAATCATGTCATCTCTGCTTACTTCTGGGTTCAGAGGCCTGCATTTACCCTACAAACTTTGGTAACAAGATCTAGGCTTTTTTTGAGTGCTTGAAAGCTGCATACAGGAGCTCTGCCTGCTGAACTTCCTGCTGCTATTTGTAGGGGCGCGTTGCAGTCTCTCTGCTAGGCGGTGGGTACCCCATGATGTCCCAGTGAGTATCTGGCTGCGTCTTGGGGTGTTGTGATGCACAGTTTGGTAGCCTCTAGTGTCTAGGGTTGCAGTTTTGAGTCTTAAAACTCTAGGGGGGGGGGAGTGCATCCCATGCCTCCAATGTATTTTTGAGTATGGGCATATAGGTACACTATTTGTTTTCCACATCCACTGCATATGAAGGAATGTAAATGCAAGCTATCCTCTAGTTGTGTTACTATTGTTTGATTATTCTGTGGTGCATGCCTCAGGTTTTGACCAGAATCGCATCAAAAATCGACTACTCAAGGAACTATTATTTTATGCTTCAGTGCTAAGTTGCTTTGATCACAAATTCCAGTGAAGATACTGCAGTATTGTGAATTTTGAGATCAATTTCTTATGACTGTAGATACTTTTTTCTGTGTAGATACATAGTTACAAAGAACTTGGTCTGGTAATATGGGCAGACATCTGTGTAACGTGCTGTTACGTTAGACAGTTGCTGATGTCTTCATCTTGGAAGTAGAATATATTGCAGTGACTTTAGGGGCTTGAAGGGCATGTCCATATCTCTCTTTACATGCTCTGTTAGTCATTTGTTTATAAATCAAAATGCTGTATGCCTGACAACAAAAAACCAGACACATCTTTTACAGAATGAAATAATGATCTCCCATTGACGACTGCACTGTTGACCTTGTCTATGATGGGAACAGGCCTCTGAGCAGCTGACTACTACAATATATTTGAATGAACACATTCTGTAATATTTGAATGAATAAAGCCCTGAAATCAGAGTTAAGCTAGGAAGGAGTGAATGAATGAGAAACCTGGATATTTATCTCTTTTCAGGCTGAATATGTCCAACTTGTAACCGAGCTTCGAATGACGAGAGCCATTCAGCCTCAAATTAATGCTTTTCTACAAGGCTTCCATATGTTCATTCCACCTTCTCTGATACAACTGTTTGATGAATATGAACTGGTAAGTTATGCAAGGCTTACAACATAAGAACATAAGAAGAGCCCCACTGGATCAGGACAAAGGCCCATCTAGTCCAGCTTCCTGTATCTCGCATTGGCCCACCACATGCCTCAGGGAGCAGACAAGACAACTAGATACCTGCATCTCATTGCCACTCCCTTCCATCTGGCATTCTGAGGTAGCTTGCTCCTAAAGTATGGAGGTTGCAGTACCCATCATGGCCTGTAGCCTGCAATGGACTTTTCCTCCAGAAATCAGTCTAGTCCCCTTTTAAAGGTACCTAGGCCGGACGCCATCACCATCTCTCGTGGCAAGGAGTTCCACAGATTAATTACCTGCTGGGTAAAAAAGCATTTCCTTTTATCTGTTCTTACTCTCCCAGCACTCAATTTTAGGGGATGTTCCCTGGTTCTGGTGTTGTGAGAGAGGGAAAAGAATCTCCCTCTATCCACTTTATCCATCCCATGCAGAATTTTGTACGTCTCAATCAAGTCCTCCCCTCAGGAGCCTTTTTTCTAAACTGAAGAGCCCCAAACGCTGTAGCCTTTCCTCATATGCCCCTGCCCTGTAATCATTTTGCTCGCTCTCTTCTGCACATTCTCTAATTCCCCTTTATCTTTTTTTGAGGTGTGGCGACCACACTGTATGCAGTACCCCAGATGTAGTCTTACCATCGATTTGTACAATGGCATAATAACGGCCACTTTATTAACCCCTTTTTAAATTACCCAAAGCATAGAATTGGCTTTCTTCACCACTGCCTCACACTTTTGACACTTTCATCGAGTTGTCCACCAGCACCCCAAGATCTCTCTCCTGAGCTGTCACAGAAAGCTCAGAGCCCTTTGGTCTATATGCATCATTTGCATTCATGCTCAGTGTGACAAAACACCTAATAGTTAGATGGCTGTAAAGCAGGCCCCTTTGAAATACTTACCAGTATTTTTGAAATCCACCATTTTGGGGGGTGGTGGTTTTTCACTCCTGATGTTGGATGTGGGATAAGGGTGTAGTATAGTGGGACTTCATTCTTCTGTAACCAATCCAAGAGGTGGTTGACTGAAGTTGACTCTGAACTGTTTTTATTTCACAATAGGAAAAGTCAGTTTGACGGTTTAGATCAGTGGTCCTCAAACATTTTTGCGCTCGGACCCATGGTTGACAATCTGTCTGGGACCCACCAGAAGTGCTGTCCCAACTTTCAGTGCTGTCATTATGACGCCAGAGCCTGCTGCTTTCCTGAGACTGCAGCAGTCAATTGGGTTATTTCTCAGCCATTTTCCAATAGCAAAGTGAATCAGAAAGATGAAAAAGCCTGTTTACAACCTTGACACTAGCAAAATAACCACACAGTCGCCCCCCTTTCCAGCATCCCATCTTCTCATATTTTCAGTGATGGCTGCACTAGGCGCTATGTGACCCGCCTGAAATTGGTTTGCAACCCACTTAGTGGGTCCTGACCCACAGTTTGAGAAACTTTTAGATCGTCTCATTATTTTAAAGAATAATACTGGAATGGATTTAACGAAATGAAACCTACTCGTTGAAATCGTAGCTTAACATATGATTAACACTTTTCTAGAATTTAATATATGAATAATAACCCTTTGTTGTCTCAATCTTGGTGTTTCCCTTTTTGAAGGAACTGCTGCTTTCAGGCATGCCAGAAATTGATGTAAGTGATTGGATAAAAAATACTGAATACACAAGCGGTTATGAGAGAGATGACCCAGTTATTCAGGTAAAATCTCTGTTGCCTGAAGTCAATGATGTATTCCAAAGATTTGCTGCCCCTGGGTTGAAAGCTAGCCCAGTAATGTTTTGTCATGGAAATGTGGTATAACAAAGTAGTTTGAATTAAATGCAGAAACTAATTTCTAGAACTTAAATTACAAATATAAACCTGCAGTTCAAGAGAAAAACTTTATCGAAAATGCTAACTTATTTATTTTTCCTGTAGTGGTTCTGGGAAATTGTTGAAGAATTGACCCAAGAAGAAAGAGTGTTGCTATTGCAGTTTGTTACTGGCAGGTAAGGTTTGTTTGTTTTTTATGGGTATAAACTGAATGCAAATGTTTTATTGATATGCAAGTTTGTAACATACAGTGCTATGTCACATTATTCAAGACTGTAATCAAGATCTCACTGTGAGAGTAAGGTCTGAGATGTTCTCCTTGTCATGGTGTCAATCTTGTGGCTGATTAATCCTTAGTCAGTGAGATGGACATTATCAGCCATCAGGTCTGCCGTTTCTATATATTAGTCCAACATAATTTATTCCTATAATGCTAAAATTCTAGATTTCAGACACTAAGATGTGAATTTTTCCAAAGTCAGCCTCTTTTTATATAGCATACGTTAGTTGAAAGCTAATTGTCAAATCCATTTTACTTCGCTGTCTTTTACAAATCCTAGATTTAAGACAGGTACCAAGATTTCAAAAATGGCTTTCTCCTTGCTCCCATATTACTGGTCAACGTGGCTTTGAACCAGCTCTTTGGATTGTGAAGCCCACAGAATCCTTGTGGGAAAGTCAAGGGGCTCAAGTAAAATCTAGGACAGCGGTCCTCAATCTTTCCGGGAGTTTGAGGACCGCTGGTAAGTGTTTGCAAGGGTGGGACTAGGAGGGGGGGCAGTATCCTGACAGCATGGTAGCAATCACCATAGGGACCCAGAGACATGTAAAGGTATCTGGGGAAAATAGTGAAGCCTCACAGAGGGTCCTGGAAGTTTGCAGCCCCCCGGTGGCACGCCCAGCCCACGCTCCATCCCGGGGCTGGGTTGATGCTTGGCGCCCCTCAGCATCAGCTCCCTGCTGCTGCACCACCCACTGACATGCCCCACCACCACCCAGGCTCCATTGCGGAGCCATACAGGGACAAAGGAGGGTGGGCGGGCCCAACAGCACTCGCCTCTTGGAGAGGCAAGCCGCCTCATAACCGCTCTCCTCCCACTCGAGCAGCGCAGCCCCTGGGGCCTCTGCCCCCCCCCCCTTGCGAAACAGGACCGCGGCTGCAGCCCCTTCCATGAGCCTCTCCCCTGCATCCAATCTCCTCTTCCTGCTTTTTTGTTTTCCCTTCTATCTTTGGTGTATGTCTATTCTTTTAATTACTGTTATAATTTTATTCTTTTAAGAGACTCTATTAGATTGTGACCATATTTCTGTCCCACCTTTCTCCTGCTAAGGGGAGCCGTTTTATTGTGTTGACTGTGTGGTCTCAGTTCACTTGGGGAGGGGGCTGTTTGCCTGTCTTTCCAAACCATTTGCCTCCCACTTTGAGGAAACGTCCTGGGATTTTGGGGTTCTTTTCTATATGTGGGGAGGTCCCCCCAAGACAGTTCTCTTCTGTCTGTATTTCCCCTAATCTGGGGTGGTGGCAGTGACATTTCAGTTTAATCCCAATTCAGTGAGTGAAAAGGGTTTTTTGGAGTGGTGCTGGTTGCTAAATGCTGAGCTGTACTTCCCCACTTCTCTTACAACATCTTACTAGTGCTGAGCGAAGTCAAGGCCAGTGTTGTTCCGTGGCACCCTTGAGCTTCCTCTGAGACAAAGAGGTGCTTCAGGGAGGCCATCTTTGCCTTTAAAATAGCCCAGGAGAAAAGAATGAATCTTCTTTCCTCTGTGTGTTCTGTTCCCAACTGGGAGCACCTCTCTGATCAACTAGGGGGGAGTGTGGCGGTGTATCTATACATCTCAAAAAACAAAACAAAACAGGCTGTGGGTTGGCAGCTTGCGTACATTGCATGTGTCTGCATGCCTGTTTGATGTACTCTGAACACTTTTCGCTTGATGTTGATCAAGCTTGCTTTTGTGTAACCCAGTTACATTGCTCTCTAAGAGCCACGAATTATGCGTGTCTAATGTGGAATTATGTTCAGATCTGGTATTTGCTGCTTGGTTCTCTCTGTTCGGAATGTGCATTGTGAGTTTCTCCTAAAGCCTGGGTAAACCTTTAGTGCCACTTGAATGAAAAATCAAATATTCCTTTTTTTAATCTAGGAACCATAAAATTAATTCTATTGATCTAATAAAACAAATAACACCTTTGAGAGGTGTTATTTCACTGAAGTGTTCTCAGCATATATTGTGCTTCTCTTTTCTTTGAAGTGTGTGTGTGTGTGTGTGTGTGTGTGTGTGTGTGTGTGTGTGTGTGTGTGTGTGTGTGTCTGATGGTATTTTAGATGAAATAGTATTGTACTGGGGTAATCGGCTTAACGTTTTTGGAGGGGGAAGTTACTCTTGGTTATTGTCAGTTATGGAAAACTTTGTCACCAATGTCTATTTTTTACCCACAAATGTCAACAGAAGATGCCTGCCGGCTCTTGAACAGTTCATGCTCTTTGAGGTTTTGTTTGCACAAGTCATGGCCTAGTTCTGTGAATCTCTCCCCCTCCCCCCCCGTATTGTGCTGTAAATGTGCTTTGCTTTTCCTTAACTTTTAATTTCTATATTAGTTTCACAATAATAATTGGTCTTGTAATGATGATGCATAATATTATAAACACCTTATTTTGCACTGGGGAAAAAACCTTCTATTTGCAAGCATAATTGGGTGATTTGGCTTATATTTTCCTGACCTCAGGCCATTGGCTTGCCACAGTCCATGTTTTAAGCATCAGAGAAATTCAGACACGGACTTTGTGTTGCTCAGGGTAAGAGGGTGGCCTTCTGGAATGAAAATATATGCACAACTTCGAGTATATAGGGCAGGAATCTGCCTAGCACAACCATCTTTGTTTTTGCAAATCTGGACCATTTAAATATCTGCGTCATAGAAGAGAATAATAGAATGTTGAAAGCTGCTGCATTAGAAATAGCAATGAAAGTTTAGCAGAAGTTCGCAAAGGCTTTACAAGTGAGGAGGGGATTTTCCTTCAGAGTGGGAGAATTGGATTGGGGTATGCTTTTGAAAAACAAGTACAACCTCAGTTCTTCAGTCCCCTCCCCTTCTCCTACCCACTGATTCAGAACAGGAAGAAAAAAGTTGCTGTGTGTATATATTTGTTGCTGTTCTCAGAACCAAGTGTCTGAGAATGCTGCTATTTTCGAAACGAGAATACAGCCATTCCCCAGTATCTGCTCGAGTTCCACTCGGGACCCCACCCCCATCCCGGATACCTGACACCGTGGAGAGTGGGGATATTAAGTATCTTTATAAAGACAGGGGAACATCAGAAGTTTTGCTGCAGCAACGTTTAAAAAATGGTTCAGTGTTCTCCTATCTTTTTAATAGGCATCCCAGTATCTACTGTATCCTTGGATAACTGAAACTGTGGATATTGAATCAGTCGATACCAGGGCACGCCTGTATGCTGCAGTGAATCGGAGCAATTAATACCTCTCTCGGCTATTTAACTGACAATCTTTTTTTAAAAAAAAATTATTTGTGATGGTGATTAAAGCATACAGTACTTTCTGAGCACCAGGCTTGTGGCTTAGAAATCTAAACAAACGAACAAACTCACTCTGCTAGGTGCTAGGGCATCATTTCCAGTTTAGGGATTTGGGAGTAATAACTTTTTTCAAGTCTTTCATTGCTTTCATGGCTGGATTAGATGTTGAGGTCTCCAAAACTTGGGACTAACATCTACTTAATGTCTGCTTCATAATGGGGTAGCTGAAATAAAATGTCTCTCAGTTTGGTCTTGAATCATAAATGATAGTTTGATACTACAAAGTGGATCAGCAGCACATACTACCAAGTCCATGTGAACCTGGACACGCACACCAATGTCTACTTGCATTCTGATGTAAAGCAAGGCAAATCCAGCTTCAGCAGAATTTGTTAATGTGGAAAATGACAAATATTTGTCATGGAAAATGTGGAAAATGGCAAATCAGTAGTAGTCAGATTCATACTTGTCTGCCTGTGGAAAAGAAATTTGTAACATAATGTGTTGTTCATACATTATTTTTTCAGTTCCAGGGTACCTCATGGTGGTTTTGCACATATAATGGGTGGCAGTGGATTGCAAAATTTCACCATCGCTGCTGTGCCATACACACAAAATCTTCTACCCACATCAAGCACATGGTAGGTTAAATAGTCCCATTTAAATGCATGAAGAACATCACATTCTTATTCATTGTTTTATTTTGGGGCCGGGGGGTGGTGGTGGTAAGAATTCTTCAAGGCCAGAGGCATACCCTTTCATAACTTCGTCAAAGAAATGCCCCTGGCCAGTATCTATTAGCCAGGGCATTGCTGGTTGTCATCATAAGCTACAAGTAGTTCAATTATTTGCTCCACGGTATTGAGAGAGTGGACTTCTAACAACTGGAAATCTAAATGGGCAGCAGTGCCAATATCACTAAGGGATACTTTGTGCTAAATTGCTATATTGCTGTTTTATTTTAAGCTAAAAGAAAAGTATGTTTCAGGCCTACATCAGAATACTGAAGGGGACTGCAGTGCAGTCAGTGCATTTTCTCCATGCATACTCCTTCATCACTGGTTTCAGATCCGAATGCATATGTGAGAATCTGGTATCGTCTTAATGCTCTTGCACAAAGCACGTGTTTGGCTGCCAAATTTCACTGTTTCAATGGGGATGCATTTTCTTCCCATTTCAGTATCAACATGCTGAAGTTGCCTGAATACCCACGCAAAGAAATCCTCAAGGACAGGCTCCTCGTGGCATTGCACTGTGGAAGCTATGGTTATACAATGGCCTAATGAAGTTGAACTCTGATGACTGATGTGCAGTTCAGAGTGGCAGAAGTTATTTTGCAATCCATGTATGAAGGTGTGTGTGTGGGGGGGGGATGTCGTTTGGTAGAATAGCCCTGATGCTGCTGTCCACAGGCAGGATTGACTTTCACAAGTTGTAAAGGACACTCCCCCCCCCCATCAGCACATACCCTCCTTACTCCAAGATGCTGTTTCATAATATAAATCCCAGTACCCTGTAACATCAGTTTTAAAAATTGTTGTTCTATATTAAACATGGCACAGGTTCCTTTTCAGTCTGTCTAATCAGAGGGGTTTTTTTTCCGGTATGATTTTAGCGATTGTTTTAACAGGTACTCTGTGCTTGCCTTCCTATTCCAGTGCTGAAGTACTGTTAACAAGGGCTGCGGACAAGTCCTCTGGTTCTCACTGAGTCAGCCTTTGTCAAACATGGCTAGCAGATATTCCTGCTGTAGCCACCAAGTTATTAATTTGCTCTGTCGATTTCTATGGGCTATGCATGCCCTGTCGCCTCATCTGCAGCCCCAGTGCAATCTGAGACCCCTGGTAGTGCCCCTCATCTGGGAACTGGTGCCAGATTGCAACCATTGCCTTTGTGTGTCATCGTCGTGCATGCAAAAAGTGCCATTAATTTATTTATTTCCCCCAGGGAGCATTGTGTACAGAGCTGAAAATTAGTTTGCAACACGCCAAATGTGATGTATTTTTTTCCTCCCTGCTTATCTTATTGAAAATTACGAAGAAGTTTTTTAGCTTTATAGTATTTTAATATCCATCTAAATAGTTTAAAAAGCCTATTCCATTGTCAGCAAAGAAGTAAACATCCTATAAAAAATTTATATTATGCATTTTAAAATGTGCACCCTATTCACTGTTGAAGCATTTGTGACTTCATAGCCCTTCGGAGTTTGTATTGTATATATTTTAAAGGATAATCCTTTTGTTTAAGGTATGTCTTTTCTCATGCCTGAGCTGTGTAAAATGTATGCATTAAAGTTAAATATTTTATTGTAACTTGTCACTGATTATGTTATTTTTGTCAATCTTTTATAGAATTGGAATGGCAATGAAATTATACATACTTGAGTAGTTTTGATGATAGAGCAAGAAAAAGAGACCATTACGTTAAATCCAAGATCACACTGATGTTGGATGGAACATCTTCCCTTTCGTCTGATCTAATTGCATGTTTTCAGATCAGCTGGAAGGATCTTTGATTTGTTTCAGAGGAATTTATTTCCTTGTAAATGACTTGAGATCACAGTTGAAGTCAATTTATCACACACGTTTTTTGACAGATCTTTTTGTTTTTCTCTAAGTCGGAAGTATATAGAAAATAACTTGGGAACCAGTTGGGAGCTCTGATGATGGTTAAAGTAACTTCCAGACTTTCATCCGAGTGCACTACTCTGTGTTCATGTGTAAATGACAACCCAAAAAAGTCAATTGTTCTACAAGCCTAACATCTTGTGATAGATTCTGCTGCCCCAAGTCATCATTTCACACTCATAGCTTCCAAGAGGGGCAAAAAAAGGTAGTTCCTAGAAACTTGTGACCCAACCTTATCCTCTTCCTGTGCTGGTGGCGCACTTGCTCTGCTGGCAGATTCTGGTGCAGAAGTGCCGGAAGGCACTTTGTGACTGTGCAACTTCAGAAAGGACTGGCGGGAAGGTCAGAGTTTTCTCCTGTGCCCCGACGCAGCCGATGATACCTCCCAGAACAGGCACGTCCAGTGCTGTGCAGTGCAGAGGTGGGAAGAAGGTGGTAATGGGGTGGGCATTTAGGGCCTGAGAGGGGGTGGGATTGGTTGTGCCGGCATGCACCACATCCTGTTCCCCTTCCCCTCATGATCCACCAACAGATTGACAGTGACATGCACCAGCAGATGAATCACTGGCTCTAACAGCAGGAAATTTCCCTCAAAGCTTTCAGGATCCATCAGCCTTTGGGGGCATACCATACAATTTGGTCCATACAATTATGTTCTCATCATTGGGAATGTCCTGGGTTGGAGGAAGTATTCAGGCACTTGCTGGGAGAAAACTAAAGCTCATTTAGAGCACTTGGCAGATGCTTCTCGGGAACATCTATTGAACAAATCCACTTTCACTTATCTAGTCATAGGCAACAACATATGAATAACAATGCTTTCCCCCCACGCTTATGAAAAAGACATACTCTTTGAATGCAAAGCCTTATTAACCTTAAGATTCTACTGTCTTCTCCATTTTCTGTTAAGCCTGCTGTTTGTTTAACAGGAAGAAAATATGTGCAACTTTTGCAAAAATTTAGCAGAATTGCTTTCCTGTGTGTTAGACTAAGCAGCTTTGTTGCCTATAGTGGGATAAATGCCTTTGTCTTATAAAGACTGAGCCATTTATATTGAGCTCTTAATCTTCTCGTCTTTTATTTCATTGTCATCTACAGCTATTTGCAAAGACTATCAAACTCCACCTGATATGAACCAAATATAGACACCCCCAACTATCATATAGCACAATGATGAGAGCACAGCATTCAAACTCCCACACACATAACCATTTGCTTTTTCTGTTGTAGGCGTCTGCAGTCATTATTTATAAAATATATTTTCTGAAAGTTTCTGTGCAATTATGCTATCTTACATGTACATATTGTAATAATCTGATGTATCAAGATGCAGTGTTAACAGAAAGACATGATGTCCAGCAGGAACAATGTTCTGCCTAGCCTGTCCCCAATGATATTTAGTTTGGATTCTGGGGAACCCAGGGGCTCTTTGGAAGCTTATCAGGCAGGTATCCACAGTGTTGGCTTGTTATTAGTTGGCCATTATTTGCAGCTGCCACCAACTCTTGCTCTCTCCAGAGTCCTGCGACAGGGAAAGGAGGGTTATCTTCCTCTGCCTGTGCTGAGTTTTTGCAGCAAGGCAGTGTGATGCTGTCTGAACCTCCTGCAAAAGCTCAAGGGAAAGGAAGAAAGACAGAAAACTTTGTGACCTTCAGAAAACTTGATGGAAAGGCAGCCTCTTGACTTTGCAATGGACTTTTGAAGAAGGCTTAAGTAGTTCAGAGTCTTAAATATCAAACAGTGTTCTGGAGTTACCAGGAGAACAAATCTGGCATTTCCACCCTGATGTAATTCTGTAGGACAGTGTTTCTTAAACATTTTAGCACTGGGACCCACGTTTTAGAATGACAATCTGTCTGGGACCCACCAGAAGTGATGTCATGGCTAGAAGTGTCATCATTGTGACACCAGAGCTCTTCTGCTTTCCTGAGAATGAAGTAATAAGGTGGGTTATTTCCCAACCATTTCCCAAAAGCAAAGTGAATCAGAAAGGGAAAAAAAGCCTATTTTACAACCTTGACACAAGCAAAATAACCACAGAGCCCTACCGCTTTCCAGCACCCCTTCTTCCCAGATTTTCAATATGTGCTTTGTAACCCACCTGAAATCGGCTCACAACCCACTGATGGGTCCTGATCCACTGCCATACGAGGAATTCTTATTCTGTTCCCACCATGGTAGAAAAATGTGTCTCCACTTGCATAGGAACCTTTCATTCCTGGCCCCTGGCCCTGTCTTCTAATTGGCCAAAAAAAGACAATACAAGAACATGGTGTAAGCGTCAGAGCTGATCCCAAAGCCATTACAGGTGGGACTTTTTTTATCTGTGAGGATTCCATTCCAGGAACCCTGGCACATGTTAAATCAAATTGAATTACAAAACAAAGACATTCCTTTAATTAGCAGTTGGCCTTTTTTAAAAAAGTTTCTCTTACCATGGCAACACAGCTGCAGGCATTCTGCAGGGGCTTCAGAACAGATTAGTATCCATTTGATCTGAGATAAGACCTCTTCCAGGGCCCTGCAGCCAGGCAGAAAAAATGCAAAACGGAAGTGATTAATTACACTTCCCAAGGTTCCAGGGCAGGGGAGGATGTCTTATTCAGAGCTAATTTATAGTAATCTGTTCTTCGCCCCTGGAGAATGCTTCCTGCTGCATTGCCATGGTAAGAGAAGCTTTTTTTAAAAAAAGGATTGCTAATTAAGGGAAAGTGTTTAGTTAAACAAAAGGCACTTCTCTTCCCTCTGTGCCGAGTCAAATCAATGGATGGAAAAACTGCAGATGAGAAGCCTGTACTAGTATTAGGATAGTTGAGCAGGTCTAGAGAGCCTTTTTTAGGCAGTGACTAATTTGCAGATAAAGCTCTGCAATAAGCCCTATGTGAAATCCATGCTGTGCAAGTTTTCTTTTGTGTTCCTTTTTTTGTACAATCAGTAAACGATTGCACACAACTTTGCAAGCCACTGTACTAACCTTGAAGAGATGAACCCTGAGTTGCTCTTGGGTCTTGATGAGGCACAAAAAGTATGCAATTGGGCCGATTGAATTGGCAACACTGTTTACAAAACAGAGCAAGTGGCTTCTGACATGGCCGTGAGGCATTGGCACTGAAAACTTCCTGCACTATGTTTGCGGCATGTGGGAGAAGGGATGGATCACCAGAAGGTGATCAGCTGTGAAAACTGTTATCAGAGACTGCTTTATGGAAAGCTTGGTCATCATGTGGGAGAAGATCAGTACTGATAGGCAAGCGAAAGGTGATATGTTCATGCTTTCTGTTCTTGCATAATTATTTTGCTCCCTCCCTGCATTGTGTGGGTATACCTTAGAACGTGCCTCAGAATACACTGCAATGAGCTGAGGTATGCTGAGTTATGGAAAAGACAGATTTCCAAGATGCCTTGAAAATAGAAAAAGTGCATAGCACTGTGAGTGCATAGCACTGTCAGACCTGTGGTGTCTGCTGTGTTTTTCTTCCTTGCACATTTATATGCTGGTATATACTTGTAGATTACCTCTTATCTGGACATCTGGAATCAGACTACTCTAAAAACTGGACATTTTTGCGGCCAGGACTGTTTCCGATGCTGGTATCCCTTCCACAGAGGAAGCCGGTAGGACGTTTGCTTTTAGCCTTGGGTCGCTCAGTGCTCCAGCAACAAAGCCTGCAGGACAGGGGTCCCTCTTCACCCCTGCGCAGTGTCTTTCTCGTGGCTGTTGCTGGTGGTGTTCTCCATTCTTTTAGATTGTGAGCCCTTTTGGGACAGGGAGCCATTTAACTTTAATGTTATTATTTGCCTGTAAACTGCTTTGTGAACTTTGTGTTGAAAAGCGGTATATAAATACTAGTGATTGATTGATTGACATTTCTTACCCTGCTCCTCCTCGCCATAGTGTGGACTCAGCCCTGCATTGGCAAAAGCCTTTTGATAGCTCCTGGCCATAGGAAATGCATTTTGGTCACCCAGTGCAAAGCAGCATGGGGCGTGAATCAGCTGGCTCAAGTTTAAATTTTGCATGCAGGGTCGGCTCTAGCAGTGGCGGGGCCCAATGCGGGGCATTCCTGTGGGCCCCCCCCCACTCACCAAGAAGAGTGCTGTTTGTGCCGAGTGCAAAGCATGGCATGTGGAGGAAATAGTTGGTGGTGATATTGCTTCCAGATGGCCCATTTTGGGCTGTTCAGAGGCAGGCGGGCGGGCCCAAGGTAAAGCTGCTGTGCTTGCCCCACTGACTTACAGCCCATAGAGAGCCCATCAGCAGCTCACCCTGCTGGGGCGGGGCCCCCTGAAGTGCAGGGCCCAATGTGACGACATTGGCTTAAGCCTGGCCCTGTTTGCACGGGCTTAGTGCTCATCTCTGTGCAGGCAGCGTGGTTTGTTCTACTCTTCTCCGTCCAGCTGATCTCTCCAACTAAAGTGATGGTGGTGGCTGCAGCGGCAGCCCTCCGTCCTCCTGCGGGGGTGGGGAGAGACAAGAGAGGCCCAGCAGCAGGCAAGGTTTGCAGAAGCAGGGGCCAGCTTCTGTGCGGAGCAGGCTGGTGGAGGAGTGGGAGCGCAGGCGGCAGCAGCCTTCCTGAGGCTTTGCTGGAGCAGTCTGAGCTGCTGCCTGTCACAGGCCTTGTGCTGTTATAGCACGCAGTCTTGCCACAAGTACGTACACAAGTGTTCTGAAATCCTGAAAATTCCAAAAGTTGGAGCACTTCAAGTCTCCAGTGGTCCAGATAAGGGAAATTCAACCTGTATGATCCTCCCTCCTGCTGCGCAGTTACTATACTAGCCTAGTCTGTCACCAGGAACGCTTTGGGAGGAAAAATGGCTAACCTTTGCCACCAACGGAAATGTCCTTGTTACATTCCAGGAGGACTCCCAAGAGAAGTCTGAGTGATGTGCACCATGTACCAGAATATTTTTTATTGTAGCTCTTTGCCTGTGCAATGAATGCAAGAGTCTTCCTAAGAAAGTGAATCCAAGGGGGTAATTCTTCTTAAAAGTGGTCAGGTGCTCTTTGTAAGCCTTTTAGAACTGCAGAATACAGAAAATGAATTGATTCCAAACTGTACATGTTAGGATGCAGAGATAGTGTTAAGCAACCTTTTTGCCCTTGTTGGCTTCAGCATGTAAACAAAAGACATATTATCAGGTTTTCCTTTTGTAATCTAATAGTCATCTATAACCAGGAGTGCATCTAGAATATCAACACTATGAAACCGGGATATAATAGTATCGAAAAGGCTATTTTAGAACATCTGCAGCCTATTAAGAACCAAGAATGACAAGCCTGTTGAGAGAACATAACTTAATCTATTGCTTATAATTTAGAATGATTGATAGGTTTCTTATCTTTTGTTTTTCCTCTGTGGGATCATTTGGTGCGTAGGTGTGCATGTTTTCTAAGAAAGGAAAGAGATGTCTTGTCAGACCATAGATCACGAGTATTCATTAACTGTTATTATCTCTGTAAAAATGTTATCAAGACTTTTTTTTGGAATCCCTTGTACATTCCAAAACCCTTGCACATTCAATATAGCAAAGCATCCATTGCAATTTTAGGACTTTTTTTTTTTTTAAAAAAAAGACAGGTTAGATCCATTTCGGGATTAAAAACAGAGACACTGCAATAATCTGGCATAATGATATTTCTCAATTGCAGAGTATCTTCTATTGCCAACTTTGATTAGGGAAATCTAGTAAAACTGTGTGTTATTGGATGGAATATTGGGCCCTTTGATGCTTTCAAATTCTGTCGTGGTCATAAAATCAGTGAGTGGCTTTGGAAATGTGCACTGCATAACATGGGAGGGGCGGGGGCTCAGCCCCCACATGCAGGCAATGTATGTTTTGGGGTTGTAGAAGTCTGTTGTAGATATCAGCCAGAACCGCTTCTCATGTTATCCTTGAGGCATGGGAGCCACTGCAGTATGTTTCTTGGCTATGAAACTAGGCCACATATAAGCTGCCTTATACTGAGCTGCCTTATTCTGAGGGCACAGTTAGGACAGCAAAGTTGGGTCGGCACAAGGACCACCATAAAGTTTGTTTGGACCACCCTCAAAGACAGAGAGGCCAGCACACAGATGTGCACCATCCTCCTGGACTCCAAGAGTGGTCCAAACGTGCTTTACGGTGGCCCTTACTCCTGCCCCACTTTGCTGGGCTAACTGTGCCAGCTTAACTCCAGGTTAGGACTGCACTCTGAGTAACCCAATTGGTTTATCTAACTCTGCATTGACTGTGCTGGCTTGCAGTAACTCTCCAGGGTTTCAGAGAAGAATATGGCACAACCCTACCTAGAGATACCAGAGATTGAAGCCAAGGCCTTTTGTTTGCAAAACATGTAACTTTACCACTGAGCTAAGGACCTATATGAAAGGAGCTGCACTGCGATGCTAATGTAATCTCTGGGACATGCAGAGTGATGCAGGAGTGGAGAACCATTTAAAACATTGATTTCCTGCCTTTCCGTGCCCTAAAGGGCTATCAAGGTGACTTACAGGATTATGTAAAACTAACATGAAACGACACCTTATGTGGTGTCTTTTTATATTAGTTTTACATAATCCTGTATGTATAAATAAAAGCAAATAACCAGAAGAAATAAAAGCAAAACCAGAATGAAAGCAAAAACCAGAGGCAGGGAATCAAGCATGCTAAAACAGCAGAGAGATCCAAAGAATGCCGGTTGAAAAAGGTGGGTCTTGACCAGTGGTGTTATCCTACCGGTACGCTGGGCGGGACATCCGGGTGATCAGCAGCCCGCGTAACGTACGCAAGCGGCATAATTGGTTACGCAAATGGCATAACGCTGCAGTACGCGACGGGCGGGCTGCCGATCACCCGGATGTCCCGCCCAGCATACCGGTAGGATAACACCACTGGTCTTGACTATTTGTTTGAAAAGCCAGCAATGACTGGGTCAGCAGTATTTCGGAAAGGAATCACACAACTTAGATGTCGATCACACATCAGAACATAAAACATCTCCTTGATGATCACATGAATGGGTAGGTTCATGTGTGCAGAACAGCTGCAGGTTGTGGTTCTTTTATGTGGCCTGGGCCTTTTTGGCATTACCTCCACAGTGCAAGAATAAGTTTGTAGTATAGTGCCGCCCACACTGGTAAGGTAATGTGAGAATGGGCCCGAGGTCTCGTTTCTAACCCCCTCCCCTTTTTGCAAAACAAAAATTCTGCTGCAGTCAGAACTCTGGAAGCCATCCTTCAGTTCTACTGGGACGGCACAGAGGGTTTGCTGCAGAGTATTTCAACTGATACCTGGTGTAGTGGGACTCCATGGATGGTGGGCATGAAACCTGTCCTGCTCTGCCCAACTCAGCATTAAGTACTTGTGACATTTTATGCTAAGAGTTCAGTGGTTGAGTTTTCTAAAACAAACCACAGCTATTCATCAGGATTATTAGTATTCTCTAGGGATAGCTTCAGTGTACTGATTGCCTTTGACACATCAGTTTGCTTAGATTAAAAGAAAATTGCTACTGTCTAGTTGAATTTTAACACTTCAGAGAGAGGAAAAAGAACCCCGGAATGGCTTGGTATATAAAACAACCGACTAAATTATAGGGAGTTGAAAAGAAAACGGATTGCACAATAAACCTGCTAGCCATTCAGTGCAGATTTTGGGGTGCCTGTGAAGAATGGGGTAAACTAGCACTTTCTTTTGTTAAGAATGGATTTGTTACCGTTCTGTTGGCCGTGATCGGTGTTGGTTTTGAAGCTGTACCAGCTCAACAGCACAGGGCAGGAATGTCAAAAGTCAGCCAGGCTGGCTGAAATGAAGGTCCGTGGACTTCCAGGAGTCCAACCAGCCAATCCCTTGAAGCCCCAGTGGCCACTTGAGTACCTCAGCAAAGAAACTCTCATGGGGTCACTTCCTTGTCCCAGCCTGCCCATCTGCAACTGGGATTTCTTAGAGGCCCTGTGATGAGGCTTCTGAAGAAGTAAATTAATGGATAGGCAGGGCAGGTGAGAGGAGGGGTTTGGATTCCCCCCTCCTTCAGTGCTGCTGGAGCATGTAGTATATATAGATTGCTGACGTTCCTTTTTCGGAGCCGTCCTGGACAGAGGCAGATCTAAGGGGGGGCAAAGCTCTAAGTGTTGCAAGAAGCCTTACCTTGCAGTGGAAATCACTCCTCTCCTGCACCGTTTTAGCCAATCCTCACAGGGAAAAGCAACATCTTGGCGTTGCTTACTGGCTACAGCAGCAAGGGAGAGGAGGAATTTACATGACAGGGTAAGGCTTCTTGCAACACTTAGAGCTTTGCCCTCCCTGCAGATCCGCCTCTGGTTCTGGATCGACAAAGGAAGAGGAGAGATCTTGGACGATGCCTCTCCTTCACTCAGTGCTGTTAGCAGAAATAAAGGGAGAAGCATCCTCAACTGAGGTTGCTCCTTTTCCTTGCCCTGATGAGATTTCCAGGTTGGGGAAAACAGAGGAATGATCTTAGAAGATCCCTCTCAGTGCTGCCCTAGCATCAAGCGAGAGGCACGCCTTCCCTCAGCTCACACCTAAATGGATGACTCCTCTTTGGCAACACCAAGGAACCCTCCAAGATCTTTTTGCAAGGGGTGGGGAAGAGTGTGTTTGTGGACAGGTATCAAGGGGAAGGTCCAGAAGTGAACTTAGCCCAAGGCTGCCCCCCCCCAAGATCCCTGTACTGGTTCAATGTGGCTAAGGATGCCTAAAATGAGTTACTAATAAGAACTAAGATAAATGCATCATCCATGAGAGAGAGAGAGAGAGAGAGAGAGAGAGAGTTATTCATCTTAAACAAATTTGAAGAACCCACATAATTTAACCCCAGTTTAAACTGTACAACCCAACTTGGAACTTTGGTGCCTTGAAAAGGCCAACTAGACAAATTCATGGAAAACAAATCTAGCACTGGCTACTAGACATGGTGGCTATATGGCATCTCTAAATGGTCTCTGACTATCAGTTGCAAGGGACAAACAGTATGAAGGAACTGTTCATAGTCTGCTAGTAGGATTCCTGGGGCATCTGATTGGCCGGTATGGAATGCTGGCTATGTGTACCTTTGCTTTGATCAGCAGGGTTCTTGTACAGTATATGGGCAATCTGGAATCCTGTGACAGCAGGTGTGTTGCACAGTCAAATGTTCCCACATCAATAGCTAACGTGGTTGCCACTGCCAAAGCATCATGGTTACAACTGAGCTCTGCCCCTTGGGCCTCTTGGATTATTTAAAATTGCTCCTGATTTCTGCCAATGTGGTGCTGGGCCATTTAGTGGAACGCTGTTGTCGGGACTTTAAGCTGTGGCACAAGGGGCAATGTTGGCTTCTTCCTTGTTTGTGCTCCGTTTTAGTTAGAATGTCCTTAGAAATACAAATCAGAAGCTGTTGATGCATGCATACATCAGTGATTAGTGTACATGATAGCTTCCATTATGGCATGGAGTTCAGGGCATAATTTCACAGCAAACAGCCATAAGACAAAACAAAGGCACATTGTGCCTTAGCTGATGCATGAAACCTGGCATTCAGGGAAGCAAGCAAGGACTATGCAAAACTGCAGTGCGCTTTCCAATTCCACAGCAAGGCGTCCAGGAGACCATAAAGCCTGTTTTTGTTTTGTTAATAAGTTTAAAAGGAGGTTTTAGTTCAATTACTCCTGATTCCATACATCTCCTACTCAGAATTAGACAGCCACCGGAGCCACCAGCAATTTATCCTGGCAGAAGCTAGCTCTCTGATTGTGATCCCAAAAGGAACTGTCCAGAGGGGAGAAGAAAAAAAAAGGCTCTGGTGATACAGAAATCAGCACATGCTTTTTTACTGCCTGTGTGTGTGTGTGTGTGTGTGTGTGTGTGTGTGTGTGTGTGTGTGT